>PVKM010046059.1:0-11799 GCA_004027735.1 Carollia perspicillata
TGTACATCAATATAGTAGATTCAGTTTGTTTTTAGGTGAAATTAGGAACTAAAATTTAAAACAATGCTGACATGTCTGTTTGAACTGAAAAACTTCAAGGAGTGAAACATAAAATTTTGGAATAAAATGAATGGATGGGGAGGAAGATGACAAAGAAGCCACCATGGGATCTCACTGTGGAATTTTCAGGGAAGGTTTCAAATGAATTGGACTTTGGAAGACAGGGTCATTGCAGGGAAAAGCACTAAAATAGGACAGGAGAGGGAACTGGGAAGAGAGGGAGGGGATAAAGAAAACCATTCTTAAACCTTAGATTTAAGAATAGTGGGGAGGAATGAGAAAGAAACCTGTGCTGTAGAGAAAGCCACGTGTTGTGACTGAAACACTCATCAGTGAGTGGTGGGGTGAGATGCACAGTGACAGAGCCACAGTTGTGGAGCAATAGATGGGGTGTGCCTGCAACGGGGTGTCATTCAACTTCAGAAAGAGAAGGGAAACCAGAGGAGCAAAGCGAGGCACAGAAAATCCCAGAATTAATAGAAAGGAGGAAGAAAAAAGAATTATGATGTGATACAGGAAACCTAGGCTTCATTTCCATTGCCTGGTGGAAAGCATTACCTCACGTGTGCTGAATTCTTGAGGGAGCCTGTCATCATCAGTTACCATGTAGACGATTCTACCGTCAGCTGCTTTATTTTCCATATCCAGTAATGAAGTACAATGGGCTGAAAGCCTGGAAATAAATGTGTCTGGCTCCCTCAGGAATCACTTTGATTGGCAGATAACTGTAACTGCATCATTACCATTTAAAGTCTCAGGCAGTTTCAATGGTACCTGGAAGATAATAAAGAGGTGTCAGTATTATTCAAATCTTTTAGTTGCTCCTATTCACATTTTTTTGTTGTCCTGTGGGCAAAATCTTAACACTTGGCTAGGCATACAGTGGACAAAGGAGACATAACAGTCCAGGCTAAAATACTCTCTTAAGTACCCATTATTTGGATAGCTATGAGCACCAATAGAACTTTTCAATAAAACCTATTTACTGCTGAAAATTAAAGTTGCTTTTAACAGCTTTATTGCATGCAAACAATTAAAATAATTATATGGAGTCGCAGCTGCAGTTCTGGTACATCTGGCTAAGAAATGAAGTAAAATGAAAAGAAAAATAAAAGAAAATATAGCAAGGGAAAGCAAAAACAAAAGGAAGTGTAAATCCCAGGAGCAAAGGCAAGAACTTTGTGAAATCAGAGAATCCAGAATTTAGCATTGCCCTCTGTCGTCCAAGTCCTTCACTGTCTATATAGCTGTAGGAATTTTTTATATACACCTCCATTGTTAGAAGAATAATAAAAGAATGCAGTCCACACTATAAGGTTTCGAGGAACACTTTCAGTGTTTGGTTTTTGTAAGGTGTGGGAAATACCTCTCTCCGGACTCCCTAGCAGTCTCTTCACCTTGACTTAGAACCCTTTATCAACAAGCCAGACATCCCATGCTGTGCGTGACAAGTGGAGTCATTTCAATGGAATCTAGGAAACTGGAACTCTTACCATCTCCAAAGTTTTATTTGACCACATAGTTTTTTGCATTAGTTTCAGGTAAACAACGGTCTATTCTGAGAATTCAGTCAGAAATTGTAAAAGACTTCTGTGTAAATGGGGTGAAGTTCTAAAAGAAGGCCAGATAGGCATGCCTATGTAGAGCAAGTAAAACCATATGAGTTCCAATTCAGTCTCATTTCATCCTTTCTACATTTTTATTAATGTTCATTCATGGTTGAAGAAGCTGAGAAGACAAGAATGATACAAAATCAAATATCATTCCCGAACTAGTACTGGTTGTCTGGTCCTATAGTCTAGTATCATTTATTAATTCATCACACATATACCAAGCATCTGCTCTGTGCTGGCATTCTGTCATTTGTGTAGAATGAATACAGCACAGCCCCTGACCTTGAGAAGCCCACAGTGAATAATGGGAAAAATGGATACATACAGTAGTGATTTCAATGTTATCTGTTCTCAAGGAATGATGTGAACAATATGCATACTGTTTCCTTAATTATTTTACATCAAGTAATTTTTCTTCCCCAAAGAATAATTCAAAACCATATTTTTAGTTGTAAAGATGAATAATAATATGTATTTTGAAGGAAAATAATGATATGTAACTATCATTTATTTTGTCTGCTAAATTTCAGTAACCATGTGCATTACATAAAAATTATTTAGAGATGGGAAGGCAGATTAGGTCATGCTAGGAGCTCAGACTCTGGTGTTAGATCACTTGGGTTTGAATTTCACCTCTGCCACTTAAAGGCTATGTGACCTTGACAAGCCAGTTTCCATATTTGCAAAACATGAATCATATTCATACTTACAATTGTAGAGACTAAATTAGTTAATACAGATGTCATTACTGGCTCAGATAAAGCACTCTATGGTATTAGCACTATGATCACCTCTGTTAGCTTCATAGAAAGCCTATGAAATCAGAGATATCCTTCCAATTTGGGAGATTAACACTCTGAGTCACAGAGTGAAGAAAACCTGTGTTCATTAGCCCATGAGCTGACCTAAGAGCAGAAATTCAATTTCAAGTTTATCTAACTTTAAAGATATTGTAATAAGCCTGGATTTCTCTTCCAAGCTGTTTCATCTATTCTTGTAAATTTTCTTAATATACCTATCCAGTCTCTATGTTGGTGCAATCCCACTTGGCTTTGAAAATCATTTAGTTATTTCTCTAGTGCTCAATATTATGCCAGTTTATGGTATCTGCCTTTGATAAGCATAATTTTTTAATTTCAATTTATATGAGTTTAATATCTCTTTCCTTTATAGCTTGTGCATTTTGTAGCTCACTTCAGTAATATTCCCCAATCAAAATCATAATTATCTTCTCCTATATTATTTTCCAAAAAAGTTGCCTTTTATCTTTTTCTGTTTAAGTCACCTCCACTGGTTTTTATGTATGATTTCAGATACAATACAATGCTTTCCATATAACAATCAATAGTTAATTGTCCCAGGACATTTGCTAAAATAGAGAACTGATCTATAATTTTCCTACTCATCTATGATAACAGATTTATCATACATCCAGTTTCTAAAAATTCATGGACTGAAATCTATCATATTTCCTATCTCTGTATCAATATCTCCTGGTCATAATTGTTTATTAGGAAAAGGCCTTAATTTTTCTTTGTTCCAGGATAGCTGTGGCTCTTTAAGAATTGTTTCTCTTCCATGAAAGTTATAGACTTAGTTTGTCAAGTTTCAATCAATACATAAGACATGAAGTTTCTGTTCAGAACTGCATTGACTCTAAGTATAAATGTGGAGGACCGACATGCTTCCAGTTTGTGGACATGGTGATTGCCTGAACATATTTAGGTATTAGTAAATATCTTTAAACAGTCTCTGATAGTTTCTCTTTAAAGAATTGTGTGTTATTTTAGGTTAATTCTTACCTATTTCATAATTCATTCAATAAATGATATTTTGAAGAAATAGCACTTTTGCTGTCATATGTATTAGTGAGTCTATATAGACTATATACTATATATTATATATTGATAAATTATGGATATACAATTGATAAATTGATTAATATTTTGTATCCAACAACTTGCTATTCTCATTAATTCTTATAATTTGGCTGTAGATTTTGTACATATTCCATTTAAGACCATTATATTGAATTTTGTTTCTTTATTTCAAAGCTTATAGTTTTCTTTCTTTTTTTCTTTTTTTTTTTTTGCCTTATTGTACACACAGGACTTTCAGCACAGTGCTAAATAAAAGGATGGCGATGGGAGAAGGCACTTTATTTTTTTAAACATTTAAAGAGAATTCTTTAATATTTTGTGGTATAGCAGGCTGCTTGCTATAAAGTATTTTTTAAATGTTTCAGTCCTAATTATTTATTTAAAATTATTTTATAAATATTTTTATCAAATCTATTTCAACCTAAATTGACTGGAAAGATTATAATGTTCTTCTCCTTTAATCTGTTAGTATGATTTTATTTACTAGTGTCCTAAGGTAATTTTTTAAATTTTATTTTATTGATTATGCTATTACAGTTCTCCCAATTTTTCCCTTGTTCCCTCCACCCAACACCTCCTCCCTCAGGCAATCTCCACACTGTTGTCTATGTCCATGGGTCATACACATATGTTCTTTGGCTGTTCTACTTCCTATGCATACTTTACATCCCATGAATAGTCGGTACCTACCGACTCAGACTTCTTAGTCCCTTCACCTTTTTCACCCAACCCCCCAACTCCCACCCCATCTGGCAACCATCAAAATGTTCTCTGTATCTATGATTCTGTTTCTGTTCAGCTTGTTTATTTTCTTTTTTAGATTCAATTGCTGATAAATATGTATTTATTCTCATTTTTCTGTTCATATTTTGATCTGTTCCTTCTTCTTTTTGAAGAAGATCCTTTAACATTTCATATAATACTGGTTTGATGGTGCTTTTTAGCTCCTTTAGCTTTTTCTTGTCTGGAAAGCTCTTTATCTGTCCTTCGATTTCAAATGGTAGCTTTGCTGGGTAGAGTAATCTTGGATGTAGGTCCTTGCTTTTCACCACTTTGATTTTCTCTTGCCAATCCCTTCTTGCCTGAAAAGTTTCTTTTGAGAAATTAGCTGACAGTCTTATGGGGGCTCCCTTGTAAGTAACTACCTGCTTTTCTCATGCTGCTTTTAAGACTTTCTCTTTGTCTTTAACCTTTGCCATTTTAATTATGATGTAATTTCATGTGGGCCTCTTTGGATTGATTTCCAAATCAATCCAAATGTCTGTGCTTCACATACCCATATGTCTATTTCCTTCACCAGATTAAGGAAGCTTTTCATCATTATTTTTTCAACTGGTTTTCAATTTCTTTCACTCTCTCTTTTCCTTCCAGCACCCCCATAATGCAAATATTTGTATGCTTGAAGTTGTCCCAGGACTCTTTACATTATCCTCATTTTTATTATATTTTTTTCTGTTCTGATTGGGTATTTTTTTGCTTCCTTGTATTCCAAATCACTGATTTGATTCTTGGCTTCATCTACTCTACTGTTGATTCCCTGTAAATTGTGTTATTTTAATTAGTTATCCTTCATTTCTGACTGGATATTCTTTATGCTGTTGAGGCTCTTACTAAGTTCCTTGGCATCATATAACCAGTGTTTTGAACTTTGTATCAAGTAGCTTGCTTATCTTTATTTTATTTAATTCTTTTTCTGGAGGTTTGTTCTTTTCTTCCATTTATGCCATGTTTCTTTGTTTCCTCATTTTGGAAGCTTCCTCGTGTTTGTTTCTGTGTATTAGGTAAAGCTGCTACATCTCCCAGGCTTGGTAGAATGGCCTAATATAGTAGGTGTCCTGAAGAGTTCAGTGGCACAGCCTCCCCTATTACCCAAGCTGGGTTCTTAAGGTGTGCCACAGAGTGGGCTGTGTACACCTTCCTGTTATAGTTGAGCCTTGAATGCTGTTGGTACATCCAAGGTCAGCCAGTGACTATGTTCTGTCCAGGGTCACACAGCATAAGCTACAAAGCGATGGCTGCTACTTGTGTTGGGCTTGGAGGTGCCCAGGTGAGGCCAAGCTGTGAAACAAAGCTGGCTGCTGGGATGTGGGAGCAACTTAGCAACATGTATGGGGCTTCGCTGAAGCCAGATGCTGCTAATTTGAGAGAATTTAGGAAAACCTGAAGCGTATGCCAGACAAGCCATTCATATGGAAAAACCTCCAGAAAGGCCTTGAGTGGGCTCTAAAGTTGGATGGGGAAGGGCCTCAGGGTAACACCAAGGTTTAGTAAACAGTGTGAGCTAGGTTGATGAAGTCTCAGATATGCTTCCTGCCTGCCGGATCTGTGGCTGTGTGTGTGGAGGCCCAGAAAAAGAACAATGACTTTTGCAGGACTTCTGTCTGTGAGAAAGCTGCCCCCAGCTCTTGCCCTGATGCTGGACAATTCAGTTCTTCTCCATATATCTCTGGTGACTTTCAATCTGTTGCTCCCACGCTGAAGCACAGAGGGAGTGGGTATGAATGAATCTGTGTGTGGGCCCTTTAAGAGTAACTGCCAGGGGATCCAGTAGTTTCCATCTTCTACAACCTCAATCCCTGCTGGTTTTTACAGCCAGGAGTTATGGCAAATTTTCTTTCTGTCACTGGAACCCTGGGCTGGGGGACCTAGTATGAGGCTGGGTCTCTTTACTCCTGAGATATCCCTCCCAATTTTTATCTGTCTCACATGGGTGTGGAACCAGCTGGTTCTGCGTCTCCACCTTTCCTACCAGTCTTGATATAATTTCTTCTTTAATTCAATAGTTGCATAACTTGCATTCAGCTCATTTTCTGATGGTTCTGAATGAAGGTTGTTCTACAGCTTAGTTGTAATTTTGATGTGGTTGTATGAGGAGGTGATCCATGTTTACCTATACCACCATCTTGCTTGGAAGTCTCTTTTAACACTTTTTAAAAAATTCTTAGTGTAAACCCAATGTGGTCTTGATGTACCTTGCTGCAACGTGATGTACCAATATTCTGGTGAAATTTTTCACCTCTAATTTGTTGAGTGGGACTATGGATTTTCTTGTAATATTTTGGTATACCTCTTAGAACAGACTCATAACAATTGAGATTGGGAATTGTTCCCTCTACTTTTTTAATTATTTGGTAGAAAATTTGTAATTTATTCTATGTATGTGCAGTAGAATTTGGCCATATAACCTTCTGTAGTTAGTGTCTTATTTGGGGAGATTTTAAGTTTCCCTTTTAATTTTTAAAAGATTTGAGACCTTCAAGTTTTTTAAATTTATTTTTGGTTTCATTTTCAGAAGTTATACTTCCAGGAATTTAATAATTTTTCTAACCTCTTTAACCTACTGCTAAGATATTTTGTAATATCTTTTTATCACTTACGGCACATAACATCACTGTCATCATTCCTTGTGTATGTGTGGTGGCAGAGATAACTTATTTTCTTACTTTACCAATATTACTTGAGTTTTTTCAATGTTACTAGTCT
The DNA here is from genome assembly GCA_004027735.1 of Carollia perspicillata. NCBI lineage: Eukaryota > Metazoa > Chordata > Mammalia > Chiroptera > Phyllostomidae > Carollia > Carollia perspicillata. The sequence goes on from PVKM010046059.1 coordinate 7,037, forward strand.
TTTAAAAAAAGCGGTTTTGGATTTTCAATCTTCACTATTGATATTCAGGCTGTCTTGCTTTTTCGACTGTTACATTATTCATAAATTTCACTTCTTATGACTTAGTTGAAAAGCATCTGTCTCTGCCCTGACCATGGCTCAGTTAGTTGGAGTGTTATCCTGTAGACCAAAATGTCATGGGTTCTATTCCTTGGTCAGGGTGCATACCCAGGTTGTGGGTTTGATCCCCAGACAGAGCATGTATGAGAAGACAACAAAGTCAATACTTTTCTCTCACATTGATGTTTCTCCCTCCCTCTCTGTCTCTCTCTCTCTTTCTCAAAATAATAATAAAGATAATGTCTTCAGGTGATAATTAAATAAAACTGTCCCCTAGCAGCACCGTTAAAATTTTATTTATCACAGTATATTAACTGCAAGTAATTTCATAGTTGTGTCACCTTCTTTCAAAGTCTGTCGGTGATTTGTCACTGAACATCTATTATTCGGCTCATAAACATACAGCAAAATGTATAGTGGTGTTGCTTCCATGTCTCCCAACAGTGAACATGGCATTTTCAGATACCAGTAATGAAAAGAAAGAAAAAATTGGTAAATGGGTCAACAAAAATAAAAGTGCAGTAAAATGAATCACTAAGAGTGATATTGGAAATTATTAGAAGACTTGAAAATGACAACAGCAAAGCAAAGATTGAATAAAATCTGTTTGCATTGAAAAAGTCTGATGGAGCTGAAAAACAAGATAGTCTCTCCAACATCTTTTAGTTTAAATTTTCTTACAAAATGGAAAGCTGTTTATGATTGAAATAGAGATTTCCTTCTATGTTGGATAAAAGAATTCTGTAATAAATGAAAATTCCAGTCAAGCCAAAGAATTGAATTAACCTACTTCATTGAATAAAAACAGTAATTACAAAAGAACTAGACATGCAACATTTTAAGCTTAACTTTGGGAGAAACCTGACATTAAGTATGTAACTGAAAGCATCAAACATTATGGCAGGGTTGAACAATGACTTATTACTGTGTGAAGAATGGCAAAAACTTTTTCATACTTTGCAACTCGTTTTGTAGAAGTCAAATAGAATATAAAGGGGGTTATTGTAGCAATAGCTGACTGTGGGAATATCATTGTCACTGACACCTTTTGAGAACTCTAGATATCAGCCAGAGGAAATTAATAAAGGGGTTCATTGCTCTGTTTTACCATTTTTGAGAGTTTATTCTATTTTTTCCCCTAATTCCTTAGATCAAATACTTAACTCATTAATCTAGTCTTTATTACTAATATTTTCATTTAAGGCAATCTTTTCCAATTATTTTTGTGATTGTTTTCTTTTGTGTAGCTGTTTATTAGAAGATTATTGCTTAATTTCAAAGTATATGATATTCAGCTTGATATCTCTTTGCTGTTAACACCTAACTAAATTGCATATTAATAAGACTGTATGATCTATATGCTATTAATTCTTTGAAATTAATTGGTACTTGCTTTATGGTATTTATTTATTAGTACTTGGCTAAATGTGTGGCCAACTTTTTACAATATCTGTTTTTTAAAAATTATGTTTGAGAGTATTTGGACTTTTTGACTATATCAATTGCTATCATTCATGTCTGAGAGCTACTCAGCCATTAGATGTTCAACCATTTTTCTATATTATTCCCTTCCTTCTGGACATATTAAATGTTCTTATATCCTCCATGCCTCTTAGTTGTTCATATTTTTCATTTATTTTACACTATATAGCATTTTGGATCATTAATTTTATACTACAAATCACTAACTCCCTTTCTTGTATTCAATTAATTTAATTTTTAAATTTATTTCCATTACCATATAAGAGACTTATACTTCCTCCTCCCCATAATAATCAACATCAATTCCCCTTTTAATGGGTTTAATATCTCATCAGTCCACTATGCTTTAAATAATAATTTAAATATATAAATTATTATGTATTTTTTATTTTTGTAAGCGCTTTTTATTTTTAAAAAATTCTATAATGGTAAAATACAATAAAGATTAAATTTATAAAAGAAATGCTGAGTTATCTTTAATAGTCACTTTTAATAATGTTTTCAATTCCTTCCTTTTTAAGTACATTAAAATAATTATTTTGTTTTGAATCTACATTGCTAATATCTGAGGAATGTGCAAATCTGATTTTGTTGTTTGCATTTATGTGTTTCTTACATTTTGCTCATAAAACATCATTTCTGTGTGTGTGTGCATACATGTTGGTGAGGTCTTGGCACTATGAGTATGAAAAGTCTTTAAGACTAAATCCTGTATAGATCCTTTATGAGAGGATTGCTTCTGACTATATTCTGGGAAACTACATATCAGGGACTGTTGCGGAAAAACGAACTCTTACATGATCTGGGGTGACGGAGTAAGCTTTTATTACACGAGTGGGCCCAGAGGAGACAGCTTCCAAATTCTGGGCACTGAGGAGGGGTCAGGTGGGCGGTTAAATACTTTTGCAACAAAGTGGGGAGGGGAGAGATCTCGTGATACAAGCAGGAGATAAGTAATTGTGGAAGCCAAGGACACAAGAAAAGAAGGGAAGTGGTCCCAGACCCAGGACAAAGGAACAGCAGGGAGTATCCAGGGCCCGGGGCAGGAAATCAACTAACTAGTCAACAGGTGATAGTCTGAAGCCAGGAAGCCAGCAGGGAGCCATCAGGGGCTGATGCAGAGTGCCAGCTTCAGTTTCTATCTATATTTTTAAATTTCTACTACAGGACCATTTTACCACAAATTATTGGCCTGACCATTTTTTTCCCCATTCCATTCAGGTTGCATGAATTTTTGCTTCAAAGCCATGGGAGAGCCCGGTTATGGTTATAAATTCTCAGAAGAAATTTTTCCCTTTTCCTTCAGCAGCCAGGCTCATCACCAAAAATTCTCTTTGGACTCTCCTAAGGGACAGGAGACTTAGTTCTGTTGAACCTACTCACTCAGAGTTAGTCCTTTGGGGTCTTAGCTTTGTACAGAATGGTCTCTTAGCATCTCTCTGTCGTGCAAACCTGACTTTCTACCTCGCCCATGTGTCCTTGGAGGGAATGAAAAGCCAAAGTTCATGGTCACTGGGTTTGACAAATATTTTCAAGATAGAAGCCAGACTCTGTGCTCTTACCTTTATAAGTTCTCTCTCTCCTAATTTTTTGCTTTGTGAAATCCTTTCATTTTTCTTTCTTCTACCACATTAGAGCACTTAACAATATGCTTTCAAATATTTTTGCATTTTTCCCAAACATTACTGTGACTTTGGTCAGCATACCAAATCTGTCATATAGCCCTCATCCATTTTTCTACCACTTTAACATGTTAGCTGTGTTTTATTGCTGTTTTAACTGGCAGAAATTATCTTTGTTTTATCCTTTCCTCTCTCTATAAACTAGCATGTGAGCTCCATTACAGGAGGGACTTTTGGTTGTTATTTTAGTTGTTTTCACTACTATAATTTCAGTGCTTAGGGCTTAGGTTAGTGCTTGGCCCACAGGAGCTTAACTTGTTTTTGAATGGAGTAATGATGAATTTCTTACGGTTCGAGTGATCACAGACTGAGGTAGCCCAGTCTCCTTTCTCTTTACATCTTCTCTATTTCTTTCAAGGGGGAGCTGTTTCCAAAGTTATTATACTGACATTAGAAGGCATTAGTGTTGCATCTTACTCAAGTAACAGGTTCCAAAATTCAGATTTATGACTGAGCAGGCCACAGCCACCTGGGTCTGCAGTGTTGGCAAAAGCAGTGCTCTACTGGCCCAAAAGAAGTTTTCAGCTTCCTGAATGGCAAAAGCCCAATCAATAATAGAGTGGTCCCATACTTGAAGAGCGCCAAGGCGGTATTCAGGTCTTTATTTTTCCCTTGCCTAAAACAATCTTAATAGCACTCCAGGGTCTCTGCTCTTTAATAGTGCCTGTTTGGAATTTTATCACCTGTCCCAAGCACAGCATCATTTATCCACAGATTATTCTCTTGGGCTTAATTTATTTTTGTTTGTTTGCTTGCTGGCTTTCTGGATATTGACCCACTCTATACTGCCAAATACTTTAACTACGAGCTTTCATTTATATCTCTGGCCACATAGGTTTGTCCCACATTATAGCACTCTTCCTAGAAGGGAGGTTCTAAACTTATTGTGTATGAGTGTGTGGTGTGTGTGTTTGTGTGTACACGTACATAGATGCTTATACTCACTCAGTGAAAGAGCTTAACATTTCAGAACAAAAGCTAGATACATGGCTCACTTCCCATCGAACTGCAATTTACTCATTTTTTATTCTTTCAGTAAATAAACATTCATCTTTTTCCAGTCCCCATTAAACTCAATTAATTTCTTGTTTATAATCTGTGAGGGCACTCTGCCCACAGAGCACCCCCACCCCCGGCCATCACAGATGAAAATAATGCTACCAAGACATGATCTGCTTGGGGAGGAAAGGTGGCTAATCTCTCAAGGGAGAAAGGCCACAAGTCCTTACCTCAATGGTATTTATTGGGTTCGTAACACACAGGAATACAAGTAAAGCTCATCAATCAATGTCAGGCAGTGAGGGTCAACTCTGAGGGCCTATTCTGAGCCAGGGTCAGATAGCTAAAGAGCCATAAAACTTTGAGGAGCAAACTCACTTCTCTCTTGGACCCTTATCATTTGTTTTTTTTTAATATATATATATACATATATATATTATTGATTATGCCATTACAGTTCTCCCATTTCCCCCCTTCATTCCCCTTCACCCTGCACACCCC
>PVKM010046060.1:0-11799 GCA_004027735.1 Carollia perspicillata
GCAGACAAACCCCTTCTGACCATTTAGCTCTGTAAATAAACTCTACTTTTTACCGAAGCATTTTTGGGTTGGATTTTCTGTCATTTTGAAACCACTTGTATGCCACCAATACTCTCAGTGCAGTAACACCTCTGGGAGCTCTCCTGGGCTCTCTTCAGTGGGCTCCGGCCCTCCGGAGCCCGCCGTGAGTGCCTTACCGACAGAGGCTGTGTCATTCACACAGAGCTGTTCAGACCTGACAGATATCGGAGGAAGGAGGGGACAATGTACAGAGAAGATCGGCACCAGGGAGCAGTAAAGTGCATTGTCGTTACAAGAATGTTGTTAATAAGTCTACCTCCCTGTTGGACATCTTTCTTGGCTGCAGATCTCCATGCTCTCATTGCGCCTGCCTGGTAGGAAGCTTAGAGATGCATACGGAGCCAATACTACCCAGAATCCATCAGCAAAATTAGAACACAACAGAAGACAAAGTTATGACAGTCAGTATTGTTTTATAAAACTTTTAATTATATAGGTACATAAACACACGTGTGCATTAGGTCACAATGTAAAATGTACTTCTTAGTGCAGATGGAAGTGAAGTACTTTTGAAAGCCATTGATCCAGCTCCCACCTGAGACGATTCTATTATAGAAGATACAAAAGAATAGAAACGGCAGATGAGCCTGAGGGTGCTTATTTTGTAAAACGCCTTGCTTACTCAAACAGCTATGGGCATACATATGTACTGAGTGACACTATGAAATGTATTTCTTACTGTAGGCCAGAAATATTACAAAACAGTATGATTGTCTGCAACCAGCAACGTGAAGAGAAGAAAAAAGGGCTCATGATCCCCTCAGCACCAAGAGCTATGCAGGCAGGCAAAGACATTTGTGGAGTGACTGCTGGGCTTCTAGGCAGGCGACGAAGGGCACGCCCCCAGGACTGGTCACAGAGCACCGCCGAGGCGGGGCTCCGCCAGGCCCTCGCGGGCGTCTTTGCACCCGTTTCCCTGCCCGGCCCTTCAAGGCACTGCACTGAAGGCCGTGCAGTCACGGGGCCTTTGGAGAGGGAGGCTGACGTTCGCCTAAAATTCTATTTCTTTTTTTTCCCCTGGTTATGCTTTATAATTTCTGAACTTCTGGTTTTGTTTTTTAATGTCTCATGTATTACTTTCGTTTCCTTAGTTTTAATGGTGTACAAGTGTATTTTCTTATTTGTAATTTTAATTATTCTTTTTCTTGCATAACCTGCACTTATCAAAGCTGACACACAAGATACGCGGAGCTCAGGTTCTTAACCTCCATACTACTCAGCCTTCTTAATCTGCACGCACTTCTGTAACTAACCGAGCAAGAATATTTCCAGTCTGCCTCTGACATGTTGGGGTTTTTTTAAACCATCTCCACTCTTGGCAGGGTTACAAGCAATCTTGTTGCCTGAATCTTTCCAGGTCTTTATGCTCATTACAAGGAGCAAGGAAAGCTGCCTGAAGCCAGAAGAATCCAGGGTTTTTAAAATGGTCACCGGGACCCTCGGCAAATGGTGTCTAGGTGTATGTCCCCCAGGCCAACGCCGGGGCCAGCGTTGGCACCACTGTCAGGGGACCTACTCCCTCCATGCCCTACCCTTCGGTGGGAGTCTCCCCGGGATGGCTTCAGAGATAGGGGAAGGCGGTGAGGAGGGCCTCAATCCTTTGTCCTTCTCTCTGGTAGCGAGGAGAGCATTCCCCTGAACCCAGAAGCATGACCTGAATGATGTAAATGCCTGCGGACAAGAATCTTACCATTTAATACCATCCTGTCTCTGTGAGAAGGTGTATCATGAAAGTCTAGTCAGGAGACAGAAATCACGTAGTAATTTGACCAAGGAATTAAAATAAGGGGGGATTTGCTAGTAAGATAGAGAACTCCAAAGCACAGAGGATCAGCGGGGATCAGGAGCAGCCACCACCCCTCGGGCCAGGACACAGGACCCTCTGAAGAAGCCACCCTCCCAGTGCTGAGATGTCTCCAGATATTGTTGCAGAGTGTGGCAGGGCTCGATGACAGCAGGGAAGTTCACTGAGGTGTTGGCTTGGTGGAATTTCTAGAAAGCCACTTTCTGAAGTGCTAGGGGAGCTGTGTTCAGAGGGAACCCACACCTCAGAATCCACAGCAAAGCACCTGAAAGGGTGCGGGGAAACTTGTTTGGGGGGAGGTGCCTTGCACCCAGCATTCCAGAATGGACATGCCAAGGAGGGGTGCTGGGGGAAGGCACCCTCCATGGGTGGTTCGCTGCAAAGCTGCCGCAGGCAGGGTGCCTGGGGCATCCATGTGTGAGGAGTGGTTTGGGGGCAACTCTCTGCTATGAAGCTGCCCACAGAAAGGGGCTGCCGGGCACTGGGTGCTGACACACCCACACACACACTCACACACACACACACTGCAGGAGACCTATGGGAGGAACATGCCAGAAATAGGAAGAAAAGCTCCTTCTTCCCACCAGCTCCCCCAGAACCCTCTATTGACAGACGTTAGTAGCATCATGTTCACTGTAAAGGAGTTCTTAAAAAGAGTTCAACTCCATTATCGCAGATCAGTAATGAGTGAATCTGGAGCTAAAAGACAATGAATTGACCATGGAAACAGTACAGCCCTTTGTCTCTCAGCTTCCACATTCCCTCTTCTACACACATTGAGCCCTGAACAATAACGACTCAGCCCTGGTTTCATCGGACGTGATGCTACCATTCGCCTTACAAGTGAAGAAATTCTCATCCTTCATCGAAATACGATGCACAGTCCCAACTGCTATGGCAGGCTAGCTACGATAATTATTCCTCCAGTCCCATCAGAGTCCCATGGAATATTTTCTTACATAAAGACTACATTGTAAGCTTAAGCACCACCAACTGGCATCAAATAAAAATGGGAAAAAGAGAACCAGCACACACACATAAACATGTAACAGGCCAGGAGAATATGTGAAGCCAACTCATTTCAGTAGCTGGCCACGAGCCACGTAGATGGTCATCCACGCCTTCCTACCTCTCTCTACCTCCTGCACATTCTCCTTGCTCTCGGGCAGAAGCTGAGTCAGTCACTTCTTTATCTGGTGCGGTGCTACACCTTCATTCCAAAAAGCCAGTCTTCAGTCATCCTGCCTTTTTTGGATTGTTACAGTTTCCCGTTCACCTTTGCTGTGGTCATGGAACTAGTAAGGGACACCTTAGGGAATCCCCTTGCTGCCCAGTCCTCCTTGCCTTCAAGGTGCAGCAGCTACTCAGTTTCCCTTTGGTGACTGGGATCAATCTCTCCAGCCAGTAGAACAATTCCTAATTTGTGGCATGTTGGTTCAGTGCTATAGAGAGCCCAATAGCCGTGTGGCAATTTTCTCTTCAGATTCAATAGAACCATTGTTGTGTCCCCTGAGGAAATCATTCCTCTCTACACTAGCAAAGCTCAAAGGTGCCGAGACAGGAAGCAAAGATCCTGTGAATAAATTTCAGCTCCTTGTTCCCAGATCTGTGCGTTCTGGCTGGGGGAGCAGGACGGGGTGGGGGATGGGAGTGAGGAATAATGCCAGGTCATGGTCTCTGGCTCCAAGCCTATACCTTCCTGCTGGATCTTCCCAGGCTCTGGTGAGGCCAGCCCCTTCCCCTAGCCTACTAGCAGCCTCATTATTGTGTGTTTGTTTTTAACCTTAGGCTAATTTGCACCTCTAGAATTTCCAAAGGATCCTTTTTACTTTTAGGCTTTAGTGATATGGCGAATCAACATGGTAGTTTATAAATGCTACCGTTACTCGTTACTCGGTAGGAGGAATTTGAGTCTGATAAGTGACCTGGTCACACTCTAAGGGGGTTGTGCCTCACAGTGATTATGGTCACCTGGGGGGAAAACACCCCTCAAAGTTTATACGGCGCCTTGTGAAAGAGGACTTCCTCCTTTCGGAATATTGTCTCCCAGCCTGGGGCATACCCGAGTCTTCAGTAAGCCATCCCATGTGGAAGTAGGCCAGTCAGTTCCAGATAGGGGTATGTGGTACACTTGATTGATTCCATGGGCACAACCTCATTGCTGCACCTGCCTTGCTGTGAAATGAGTTCCTTGATCAGACTCAATACTTTGCCGGATGCCAAGATAATGGATAAGTATTTCTGCGATCCCACAGAGGGTGATGCTGGCAGTTTAGTGAGCAGGGAATACAGGTCCACACCCAGAATATGTGTATTTCAGTGCAGACACACTTCTGCCCGCTCTGTCTGGGATGGTCAATGTAATCACCCTACTACCAGTCAGTGGACTGGGTGCCTAGGGAATGGAGGCACCAACCCAGTTAGCGGCTGAGTTTTAATGCAGCTCTCTGTTGCTGCTAAACTAGGCACTCAGTAGTGGCATTAGCCAGATCAGCCTTGTTAAGAAGAAACCCAACTTGTTGAGCCCATACATAGTCTTCATCCTTGCCACTATAAACACCGTTTTCATGGACTTATCGAGCAAGCACTAGGATGGCTGGGAAAGAAGCTAATTGACATCCACAGAGTGTATCTTTGTGCCCACCTGATTATTAAGGGCTTCCTCTGCAGAATACTCTGGTGAGCATTTATGTGCGGCACAGATATCTGCACAGTGTGTACCCATTCAGAGAGGATTCAGAATATAAAATAAGAAAAAGAAAATAGAGAAGGAAGAGCTGGGTAATGAGGTGAAAAGGAAAGATGGTAAGTTCAGCTTGGGGTATGCCGAGTTTGAGAGTTCTGTGGGGCGTTCAAGCACAGAGGGGCATTTCTGAAACTCAGGAGCGCTACTAAGACACAGAAGTGTGGCTGCAAATGATGTCGAGGTAATGGTGGAAACCACAGGTGGGGAGGAAACATTCAGGGACAGAGTGGAGTTTGAAGAGTTGAGGACAGAACTGCGTGGACCATCTGAAGCGGCTGTCACAGAAGCACTTGGAGAAAACTGAACGGAGAGTCTAAGAGAGAAGAGCTGGGCCAGAGCAGCGCCATGAGGGCAGAGGAGGGTGCGTTTCTACAAGCGGCAGTAACCAATGCTACCTGTGAAGGGCAGAGAGGTAAAATACAGGCAGGAAGATTCCATCAGATGTGGCAGAGTATTGCTATCGGTACAGAAAACCATACTGTACACGCCCCGCTCGGTTGCCGCCAGTAGGCCCCGTGACTGGGTGGGTATTCCTCAGGCAAATCTGAAAGTCCCCTGAAGTCCCTGGCGCTGCAGGCAACCCAATGAAACAAGAATGACAGTGACCACCTTGCCATGTTTGAAATAAATGAATTTTTAATAACTGGTTTCTTAGTCACACTTTTCCAAAAGAGTAAAAATTTTGCACTGAAAGAAAAAAATAAGACCAGTTTGTACTCCCCATGTATACTGTATATTAATTGAAACACCCTTACATTTACGCAGCAGGTACATATGCAGGTAGGACAGGTGGCAACGGACGAGATACAAGAGGCACTTTGTTTGTGACGAATGCCCTAGGGTGGGAGACGTGGCAATGAGGTAATGAGGTTGAGTCCATAGAGCGAAAATGGACAACTGGTCTCATTTTAGCCATACCTTGTGCTATGTTTATAAAATATTTCTTTCACAAGTTAAAACAGTATCTGTTACAGATGGATTTAATTTTGGTAAAAATCAATGAAAAAAGTTCTATGTTAATGCAACATTTGTTGTAAAGATTCCAGAAACACATGAGTCAAAAATTCAAATTATGATTCCCACAGTTACTGTAACTGCTATACAACATACATAATGGAAGGAATGCTACCCACATATACCACAGTAGAAAACACTCAGTAAGCAGAAACGAGCTGAGTTATGCTTGTTGTGGGAATCATCATTTTCAACTAGCTGAGGATATATAAAAATTGAAACCATAAATGCATGCATTATTTTATGTACTTAATTCAAATTTTCCTTGATCCAATTTAATCAGCTTTGCATCCAAACTACATTTGCCTTTCATAAACTGCAAATGAATGTCTTTCATAATTTTAAAATCCACGTCATTTGGTTTCTTTTACTCATGCTTGCTGTCTTTGCAGAGTGGCATCAATATACCCTGTCCTCCCCCACAAAGGTCAGGACATGTCTGCTGGGACCCATTTTTCTATATTCCTTTTCTCCCTGAGGATACCAGAGGGAGGGGAAAAGACCACTGAAGGGGCAAGAACCACACTGAGCAGCTCAGAAAGGTAACCGGTGCAAGAGGAAGGGGGCACTGGCGCAAATGCATTCCCCCTTCGCACCTTCCTGAGCAAAAATGGGAAAAATAACACCACCATATATTCACAGTTACCGAAGGGGTTAGTCATAACATAATTTACCTGATCCTCACAACAAAGAGACGAAAAGAAGACCTTTTTGTTGTTCAGCTCCTTGTGACTCAAGTAGAATATATTTAAGGATGTGCTTTTATGTTATCATTTAAAGTCTAAGCCATTTAACTGTAATTAGAATATTACCCACTTACTATATGCAGAGCATGTACTCATTATTGAAGGCAGAATATACTTTATGTAAAAAGACTACGGTTATGAGCTAAACATTGAACTTATTTAAGCTTGTTACTTTAACTATATTCTGAATTCAATAATGAACCAGATAGAGACAGACCTGTCCTTTGAAACTCCACCTGGGCAAAATTAATCCTGTGTATTACACCCAAAACCACTTTTCCCGGTTTGGTTTTAACTAGAAAAGGCACCTTGTACAACCTTGGGAGAGGAACCCTTTTATCTGCCAGCAGGCTTTACCACCAGGGCATGTTTCATTATATTCAAACGGAGTTACTCTGGTTCCGGAACAGGCACATCTTTACCTCTCTAAGTAGCTCCGCCTCAGCATAGTGTTTGTGACCTTGTGCGTTTGCATGGGGCGATGGTTAACCTTTCTGTCTCTCAGCATCACTGTAATGCAGCTATTAGACTTTAAGTCTGTTTTGGTTTAAGTACAGAAGGATCCTTTTCCATATAAGCAGGTAAAAAATTTCCCTTCATCTATCTTAGTGTACCAAAGTTCAATTAAAATGAAGATTCAGACCTGGCAGAAAGCCTCAATATCATTTGTTCTAACCTGGGAGATGACACAGTTAAGCCTCTGCTTGTAAAAGGTATGACCGTTCTACATATAACCAAAGAGTAATAATTAAATGCTAAAAGGAAAACAAATCCTAAGGAATATTAATTTTAGGAGGCTTTATTGTACAGGAAGATTTGTCTTCTTAATGTTACCTACAATTATACAACATGCCTTGCAACAAATAAAGATTTATATCTAAGTTCTTAGATAATACATAAAATCCAAAAAGGTATCCCCTGGGGCATAAATATGCAAATGTCAGGGTTTTCCTCCTTGTGAAGATGTTGTGAAGAAACAGTATCTGCAGCTGACAGCAAAGCACATCTGAACACTACTTCCAGTTATCAGACAGGACGAAGACGGCTGTAAGTGAAAATGAGCCCTTGCATGTTATCAGAGACCAGGAAAGGGGCTTATTGACTGCCTCATGTGATACATCAGTCAGATGTAAAAAGCATAAATTTTCCATCCAGTCCATCCACTTTAGGGGACTGCCTCAGGAAAACTGTGGATCCACCCTGGCTGGTGTGGCTAAGTGCACTGAGCACCAGCCTGGGAACTAAAGGGTCACTGGTTCAATTCCCGGTCAGGGCACAAGTCTGGGTTGTGGGCCAGGTCCCCAGTAGGGGGCACGTCAGAGGCAACCACACATTGATGTGTCTCTCCCTCCCTCCCTTCCTCTCTCCCTAAAAGTAAATAAATAAAAACATTTAAAAACCCTGTGGATCCAGCAGAGAGCAAGGTTTTACCCTAAATAGACTTTTAAAAATGTCTCTGACTAGGGAAACTAAAGCAAAAGTGATCAATTCTGGAGGATCAGAGGATGAATGAATGAATGCTTAGAAATATAAAATGATAATGTCTGTTTCTTTTGAGCAGTCAATATGTGAAATTCCCAAAGGTCTTAAGTTTTTCAGATAAACTGACAGCAAATAAGGTCCTAAAGACTGTCAGTACCATAGATAAGTTAATTTTTCATACTTACTTATACTTAAAGCTACAGAATTCCATTAGTGACTGACAGTAAAATATTCACATAGTAAATAATGAAGGAAAGGAAAATCTGGGGAACAAGGTAAGTGGTCCAACAAAAGAACACTTAAATAAATTACAGTACATGCATAAAATAGGTACTCTCCAGCCTTTCCTGATGTGTTCCTGAAGAATCTCCAAGGAGAGGAAAAGGGTTGATAACGTACTGTAAAATGAAAAATGAGGTTACAAAATGGTATGTTTTATATAACCTCTATTTTAGAAAGAAAATAAGTATACAGAAAAACACACTGGGAGAACGTACACAAAAATACTATCAGAAGTTACCTCTGCTGCTGGTGGGAACTTAATGTCTTCACATTTTTTTTCTTTTCCAAATGAAAAGGGGTAAATGGGAAATTCTTATTTTCAAAAAGAGTCAATGAGTATATTCTGATCCCTTCGTGCATTCTTTTTAATAATACACCAATGGAAAAACAGAAATATATTTACTGCCATTTAGCACTTGCATTAATAATTATTTTTCTTTAAATGAAAAAATAATAGTTCACCAAACTTAGTTTCCTTATACTCTTTGCCAATTCACACAAGAGCAATATATTTTTTAAAAGACATGACATAAGTTTTTATCCAAGGTCGTACACTGTCTTCCATGCAGTTTTCCTTGTACACGTCTAGAAAATGAACTTCATGTGCTTGATCCCGTACGTTTTGAAGAAAACCATGATAATAAGTGCCCACAACCCCAGAATAAAACCCCCAGGAGGGTGCCAGTCTTTCGGCTTCGGTTTCTGCAAAAAAAAGGACAACAAGGTAAATTTAACAAAGGGTAAAGCGGATACTGATGGAAAGTAGAAATAAGCTGTGTTTCAAGAGAGAGTAATTTAGCTACATTAAATGTCTTGGGAAAGCAACAGTGGTAAAGATCTCAAACAGGGTAAACACCTCAAAGTGGCTCCTACAAAGATCAGTTTCACAGGAGATTCTGTTCCCTCAAAGGCTGGCCCTACCCAACCATCTCTCTTCAAGCAAGTTATTCACTAGCCTAACAGCCCTCACTTTGAATTTACATGGCCATTAGTTTGCTGGCTTTATCTGTCTTTCCTATCAGACTAGCTCTATGCAGGGCATCTTGTTATATTCCCAGCACCCACCTGCACGGTGGCTGGCTCACTTATATAGGAGACGTTCATACAGCACTCCAAGTAAACAAGTAGAAAAACAAAAGGTACCGATTCCATTTACTCTGGTATTCAACAAATACCTACTTGGGGCAAGAGCCTTTGGTCATGTTACTCCCTGAGGCAGGAAGTTCCCCGATCTACCACGCCTGTTGAAAACTAACTCAAAATGCCAAGTCCTCCAGATTTTCCCAGCTGATACATTCTTTTCTTTGAATCTGTAGGTTGTTCTACTTTTACTCCTCTTTACTATTGGTTACCTGTATTGCTTATCTCCCTGCATACTTTCAGGGGTCAAATTCTGGCTGAGTCCATTTTACATGCCCTTCCCCATTCTGACGCCTTGACACTCAGTCAAGTGTCTCGTATGTTTCCTTACCCAGGACAGAACGGCAAACCAGTCTTCCCCCTTTAGCTGTGACTTCAGCAGTTACATTATGGCCCTGAAATTGGAGGTCTGTAACTATGATCTCTTTATGAGTTCTCCTTCCTGAATCACTAGCTAAGACTGTAAGGACAGTCATGATGAGAATCATATTTTAGACCAGAGTGAAGAGAAACTATAATACGACCTTTGCTACAGTCATCATGTAAACTAGATCCAAGAAAGGTTCATAAATCCCTTAGCTGAGTCCACGTCTTAGAGTTCCGCTCTCCCTTACACCACCAGGGCCTCACGCACTGTGCTCAGCCCTAACTAATCACTGTGACTTTCAGGGGGTGTTTAAAGCAAGTCATGTTAAAAATAAAAAAAGGTGAGCAACATTTAAGTTCTGTGAGTCATTAGAGATTACTTAAATAACACTGAAATTATTTATTTAAATAATAAAAAGAAATCTTATTTTTGCAGCTATAAAAACTCCAGTTACTTGTCAAAGAGCTGAATTTTTTTTATACTGTAATTTTACCATTTGATCTGAAATTGAGTAGCCATAAACAATTGCCACAGACAAAATAACTATGGCTCCTTTGGAAGTAACCATCCCCAAAGACTGGCCTGGGCAGCTACTTCGATCTGTCATTCCAAAGGCTGGCTCGGAGAACTAACTCTAGAGGCACTGCTTCCTGGCCCTCCAATGAGAAGTGTCTCACGCTCACCCCAGGGCAGGCGCAGGCAGAAGAGCAAAGTGCTAGAGCTGCGGTGTCCTAACAGCAGAATTTTGAGAGTAATAATGGAGGACTAAGACACATAATTGCTTCAAAATTATACTGAAATGGTATATTTATTCACATTATAACTTGAACAAGCTAACAAAAGCAACAAATCTCAGCCTTTTAAAACTGTGTGAGGTTGCTATTATTTATTGTATGTCGATTATAAAATTGAGTATTCTGATGAACAAAAAATGGGAATTATGTATTAATTACTGTTTGGACCCTTGGCCTAACATGGCATCTAAGCAGAATCCCTAGTGCTGCCTCTCCCATCTTCTCTGAAAAATACACAGGCCCAGAAAAGGACATCAGAAAATGAAATGGCACAAAAAAAATTAATTAAACCTCTAATGAGAAACCTCAGACACTTTCATTATCTGTACATCCTAGAAACTCAGTCTAGAAACAAATGAACGTTGGCTCAGTTTTATGGTGAGTACACAAGAGGCAAAGTACAGCTCTGCTCTGCGCGACAAGGTAGTTCTGTCAGCTCTCCTCCTTTTCCTCCCTGCAGTTTAGGGATCATGTCAGAAGGTACCCAGGTACTAGTAATGGTTCACTACATCTAAGAAGCTTTGATACCCACAGAAGATCATTTGCAGAGAAGGCAAAATACAGGAAACAATTCTTTTAGTAGTACACATTAAGAAATGTGTTTTTTTCATATACTTCATCTTTTTAAAGTGCCCCTAAATCAGGTACATGTAGCATGGTAGGAGATGACCCTAGTTTAGTTTAGCCAAACCACATTCAATGCCTGCCTGCCAGTCCCTGGGAAACGTGTAACTAGCCACCTATTTTTCAGATGCAGATGTGAGAAGGCTGTTCAAATCTAAGTAGACAGTGAGAAGCATCACATGCTCTGCTGGCAAACACCAACAGTGTTCTAAGAAAAAGGAAAAAACAAGATGAAATCCATGAGTAAAAATATTCCCACACATGAGAAAGAACTATTGTGAAGATGCAGAAAACATATCTCTCAATAAGATTTAATAAGGAAGTAAAAGAGAATTTCAGAAAAACTTTATTTGGCATGGGCTTGAATAAAGATACATAAGGAACCCCCCAAATTTTAATAATATAAAGACAAAAATAATACTGATACAAGAACAACAGACTAGATAAAAAGGGAGTTGGGTGATGCAATTTTATAATAGCAAAATCAAAATCTACACTGACAAAAAAGGTAAGTGTCCTAAGCACATCCTTGAGTCCTCCACTCACCTAATCTAATTGTCAGGCTGAGAGCAAAAAATGACCCCGATTCTCCATACATCCCTGTGTCCATGCCCTTTTGCAATGCACTGTTTTACAGAAGCTCTCATCAAGAGGTGGAATCTACATTCTTATTCCTTGAATCAGCTGGCATTGTGATTTCTTTTGGCCAACAGAACACA
>PVKM010046061.1:0-11796 GCA_004027735.1 Carollia perspicillata
TAATAAAGGCCATATATGAGAGACCTACAGCCAACATCATATTCAATGGACAAAATCTAAAAGCTTTACCACTAAGGTCAGGAACAAGACAAGGTTGTCCACTTTCACCACTTCTATTCAACATAGTATTGGAAGTCCTAGCCACAGCAGTCACACAAGAAAAGGAAATAAAGGGCATCCAAATCAGAAAGGAGGAAACAAAACTGTCACTGTTTGCAGATGACATGATAGTGTACATAGAAAATTCTATAGACTCCCCCCCAAAACTGCTAAACCTAACAAATGAATTTGGCAAAACAGCAAGATACAAAGTCAATATCCAGAAATCAAAGGCATTTTTGTATACCAACAATGAAATAGCAGAAGCAGAAATCAAGGAAAAAATCCCATTTGATATAGCAAAAAGAAAAATAAATTACCTAGGAATAAACCTAACCAAAGAGGTGAAAGACCTGTATGCAGAAAATTACACAACACTGAAGAAAGAAACCAAGGAAGACACAAACAAATGGAAACATATACCATGTTCATGGATTGGAAGAATTACCATTGTCAAAATGTCCATAGTACCCAAAGCAATTTACAGATTCAATGCAATACCTATTAAAGTACTAATGGCATATTTCACAGACATAGAACAAACACTTCAAAAATTTATATGGAGCCATAAACAACCCCAAATAGCTGCTGTAATTTTGAGAAAGAAGAGCAAAGTAGGAGGGATCACAATGCCTGATACCAAACTGTATTACAAGGCCACTGGAATCAAAGCCTCCTGGTACTAGCATAAAAACAGTCACATGGCCCAGTGGAACAGAACAGAGAGCCCAGAAATATACCTAAATCTCTAAGGTCAATTAATATTCGACAAAGCGGGCAGCAACATAAAATGGAATAAAGATAGCCTCTTCAACAAATGGTGTTGGGAGAGCTGGACAGCTACGTGCAAAAAATGAAACTCGATCACCAACTTACATCATACACGAAAATAAATTCAAGGTGGATAAAAGACTTAAACATAAGTTGTAACACCATTAAAGTCCTAGAAGAGAACATAGGCAGGAAAATTTGAGATACTTCATGCATCAACATTTTTACTGATGTCCTCTAGAGCAAGGGACATAAAGGAAAGAATAACCAAATGTCATCTCATCAAAATAAAAAATGTCTGCACGGCTAAAGAAAACAGTATTAAAATAAAAAGAGAACCAATTGTATAGGAAAACATATTTGCCAATGATACCTCAGCCAATGATACCTCTCCAAAATATATAAAGAACTTACATGACTCCACTCTAAGAGGACAAGCAACCCAATT
Source organism: Carollia perspicillata (assembly GCA_004027735.1). Taxonomy (NCBI): domain Eukaryota; kingdom Metazoa; phylum Chordata; class Mammalia; order Chiroptera; family Phyllostomidae; genus Carollia; species Carollia perspicillata. The sequence continues at coordinate 1,319 of PVKM010046061.1, forward strand.
AAAAAATGAGTACAGGACTTGAACAGATACTTCTCCAAGGAGGACATACAGAGGATCCCAAGACATATGAAAAGATGCTCAATATTGCTAGCTATCAGAGAGAAGCAAACTAAAACCACAATGAGATAGCACTTCACACTGGTAAGAATGGCCATCATAAACAAAGCAACAAACAACAATTGTTGTAGAGGATGTGGAGAAAAGGGAACCTTAGTGCTGTGTTGGTGGGATTGCAGACTGGTGCAACCACTATGGAAAGCAGTATGGAATTTTCTCAGAAAACTAAAAATGGACCTGCCTTTTTCCCAGCAACTCCACTGCTAGGATTATACCCTAAGAACCCTGAAACACCAATCCAAAAGAACCTATGCACCCCAATGTTCATAGCAGCACGATTTACAATAGCCAAGTCTGGAAGCAACCTAGGTGCCCATCAGTAAATGAATGGATCAAAAACTATGGTACATTTACAGAATGAAATTGTATGCAGCAGAAAGAAAGATGAGCTCCTACCCTTCGCAACAGCATGGATGAAACTGGAAAGCATTATGCTGAGTGAAATAAGCTAGGCAGTGAAAGACAAATACCATATGATCTCACCTTTAACAGGAACCTAATCAGCAAAAGAAACAAACAAGCAAAATATAACCAAAGATATTGAAATAGTAAACAGGTTGACAGTGTCCAGAGGGGAAAGGAGAGGGAATGTCAGGGGAAAAGTGGAAGGGTTTACATGAACAAGTATGAAAGATACATGGACAAAACTAGGGGGGGTGGAAATAGGAGGGAGGTGGGAGGGCTGGGTGGGTGGGCTGGGATGGGAGTAAGACACAAAACTGTACTTGAAGAATAATTAAAATAAAAGAAAACTCTAAGGTGAATTTAAAAGAGTTCCTCATCATTAAGCCCTTATTATATGAAATGTTAAAGGCACTTATCTAAGTCAAAAAGATGATCAAAACTATGAATAGTAAATTGACAATAAACTCACAAGTGTCAGCAACTGAACCTAAAAACAAAAACAAGCAAACAACTAGAAGAGGAAGAGAATCACTGAAATGGGGATCACATGGAGGGTTTTCAGCAGGGATGGGGAGGGGGAAAATGGGAGAAAAGATACAGGGAATAAGAAACATAAATGGTAGGTAGAAAATAGACAGAGGAAAGTTAAAAGTAGTATAGGAAATGGAGAAGCCAAACAACTTATATGTACGACCCTTGGACATGAACTAAGGGTGGGGGAATGCTGCTGGGAGGGGGTGCAAGGTGGAGGAGAATAAAGGGGAGAAGAAAATGGGAGAACTGTAATAGCATAATCAATAAAATATATTTAAAAAACGAAGTACTTGATAATGTTAGCAGTAAGTTGTCTAATATATATGAATCATTTAGAACATACCAGGATTATGGTATATACTTTTATCTGTGATCTTTTTTAAAGATTTTATTTACTTATTTTTAGAGAGAGAGTAAGAGAGGGAGAAAGAGCTAGAGAAACATCAATGTGTGGTTGCCTCTCACGTGGCCCCCACTGGGGACCTGGCCCACAACCCAGGCATGTGCCCTGACTGGGAAATGAACTGGCGACCATTTGATTTGCAGCCCGGGCTCAATCCACTGAGCTACACCAGCCAGGGCTTATCTGTGATCTTTTAAAACCTTTACCAAAAACTCTATTAAGTAGGTATTTGTATATTTCCACTTTATTTTTTAATTTTTAAAAGATTTTTATTTATTTATCTCTAGAGGGGAAGGGAAGGAGAGAGGGAGAAAACATCAATGTATGGTTGCCTCTTGTGCATCCCCTGCTGGGAACCGGCCTGCAACCCAGGCATGTGCCCTGACGGGAACCGAAACACGTTTGTTTGCTTTGCTGGCATGAGCTCAATCCACTGAGCCACACCAGCCAGGGCTATTTCCACTTTACATCTGAGAGAGACTAAGGACCTTGCCAGAGATCCTGCAGCTAAAATATTCATAGAGCTTGGATTAAAACTGACTCTTCCTGACAGATATGAGTTGGTATCTCATTATGATTTTAATTTGAATTTCTCTGATGATTAGTGATGTTGAGCATCTTTTCATATGTCTGTGGGCTATCTGTATGTCCTCTTTGGAGAAGTGTCTATTCAGGTTCTTTGCCCATTTTTTAATTGCATTGTTTGTTTCTTTTGCTGTTGTGTTTTATAAGTTCTTTATAAAGTTTGGATATTAACCCCTTAACATATGTACTGGTAAATATGTCCTCACATTCAGTGGGTTGTCTTCTCATTTTGTTTATGCTTTTCCTTGTTATATAAAACCTTTTTAGTTTGATATAATCCCGTTTGTTTATTTTTCTTTTGTTTCCCTTGCCTGAAGAGATATGTCAGAAAAAATATTTCTATGAGCAACATCTGAGATTTTACTGCCTATCTTTTCTAGGTATTTTATGGTTTTGAGTCTGACATTTAAGTCTTTAATCCATTTTGAGTTTATTCTTGTCTGTGGTAAAGAAAGTGGTCTAGTTTCATTTTTCTGCATGTATCTGTCCAGTTTTCCCAGGACCATTTATTGAATAAACTATCATTAGCCCATTGTATGTTTTTGCCTCCTCTGTCAAATATTAATAAACTATAAGGGGGTGGGCTTATTTCTAGGCTCTCTATTTTGCTCCATTGATTTATATGTCTGTTTTCATCAGTAAATCAAGAAACAATAAGTGCTGGCAAGGATTTGGAGAAAGGGGGGCCTTTTTGCACTGTTGGTGGGAATGCAGACTGGTGCAGCCACTGTGGAAAAAAGTATGGAGTTCCTTCAAAAAATTAAAAATGGAACTGTGTTATGACCCAGGGATTCCACTTCTGGAAGTTTATCTGAAAAAACTTCAAACACTAATTCAAAAGAATATATGCACCCCTATGTTCATTGAAGCATTATTTACAATGGCCAAGATTTGGAAGCAGTACAACTGTCCATCAGAAGATCAATGAATAAAACAGCTATGGTACATTTACACAATGGAATACTATTGGGCCATTTAAAAAGAAAAAAATTACCCTTTATGACAGTATGGATGGACCTGGAAAATATTATGCTAAGTGAAATAAGCCAGGCAGAGAAAGACAAGTACCATATGATTTCACTCATATGTGGAATCTAATGAACAAACTGAACTAACAAGCAAAACAGATGTAGACTCATAGAGAGTAGGCTGACAGCTTTGTGGGGAGGTTGGAGAGATCAAGCAAAAAAAATAAAGAACATATGGACATGGACAACAATGTGGTTTCTGTGAAAAGGAGGAAGTGGGTGGAGGTGGAAATGGGTACAGGGGTGATAACTGGCAATAGAAAAAAATATAATAAAAAATGTACTATTAAAAAACCTGATTCTTCCTGACTCTAGACTCTATGTTCTGAACTACTACATTCTACTGTCCCTGGCTCACCAACAAAAGAAAAACTTTACACAAAATATTATGTAATTCAGTTATTTTATAAATTGTGAATGGACTCACCCAAATGTTTTGAATCATGGGAATTAAACCCTAACATTAATGAGTTCTCCAGTTTGTGGGGTTGTTAAATAAATTATTGCTCCCTCACAGTGAGGAGGAATTAGGGGAGTAGGGGAGAGAAGGAGTAGATCAAAAGCATCTTGTGCTTTTCAGGAATTAATCTTTTAGGACACTGATTCCTAACTGTAAACTGATTGGCATTAGAGTTTGGAAGATAGGAAGTTAACACAGTTTGTTACTGTTTTTTCCCTTCAGCACAGCTGCATTGCAAGGGAAATAGCTTCTCATAAGTGTTAAGGGCCTTATTACTGTTCAAATGTCCTTTTAATACTCTTTTTGCAGCAAAGGTACATTACAAATGAAATACAGGGGAGGAATATTTCATACTCCTTGGATGGTGGCATTTTGTGAACCTCACAGCCAGAGTACAAATTTCTCTCAAACCTCTAGAAATCTGTCTTCATAGTATAGGGTAGGTGGAAAGGGGCTTACAAATCCTTTTGAACCTGACAGCTCAAAAACCTAACTTGTTTTCTGATTTCTCAGCCATGACAGGTTGTTTGTTGGTGGTGTATTTTTCAGTTCAGAAGCTAAAGACTCTTGCTAGAATTTGGAGGTCTAAGAAGCTGGGCTTTAATATTAAAATCTGGGCAGGGGAGACATAGAGAACGAATTGTGTGTCAGGTTTCTTTGGGTGTTTTTATATGAAACATACCAGATTTGATGACACACATTGTGGTTTAGGAATTTCTGTGCCTTTAGATACAAACCTCTTTGCAAATTCTGAACATGTCTCTTATTTGCAACCTGTACAAATATGTTTACTCCATTTAGTCAAACCCTTTTCTTAACCCTTCCTCTTTAAGGAAGTCTATCTTCATACAATTTGAGGTGACAGATAACCTGTCTGTCCCTAAACATTATTTTTATCATCTTTCCAGTGAGCCTGAAATTCTTACCATGTTTCAGTTATTTGATTAATTTTTCCACTTAGTCCATCCATCCATCCATCCATCCATCCATCCATCCATCCATCCATGAATCTATACAAAAAATATTTATCAGCTGCTCTGTGCTAGGAATTCATTGGTGATTAAAGCAGACATGGTTTCTGTCCTTGAGTGTACAACCTTTTGGAAGAGATAGACAATAAACAAGTAAAGGATCAAAGTAATTCACTTCAATTGCACTAAGTGCTAAAATGATTATGTATATAGCTGGAAAAAATGGTAGAATATACCAGGAATGGAACTGGTTAGTGTGTTCAGGTGTCAGTTTAATTGAGAATTAAGACTTCCCTTAGAAGGAGTTCTATTTAAAAATATTAATACATTATGTAGCAGGGGTAATGCACTAATTCACTGGTATGGCTACATTAACAGATAATAGGACTCTGAACGTGTGGGTCTCAAAACAGACAAGTTTTTTTTTGGTGGTGTGTGGGTCAGGGAGAGGAGATATATACTAACTGAACCCATTCTATGTGCTAGGTTTTGTACCAGGTGCTATTGTTTAAAGATTATTCTCTTTTCATTCTAATTGTAACACTAAGAGGTGGATATCAAATTCATTTTAGAAATGGGAAAAAAAGGTTCTGAGAGGTTAAACAACCTGACCAAGATCACAAGGTTAGTTGTTAGCAGAACCTAGGAGTAGGAAGGCTGGGGTGTTGTGGAGTGGTTAGGTAGAATATCAAGTTTATCAAAAGAGAAAAAGCAGCAATGAAAAGGTAGAAGGGATATGGTGTTATTGACCAAAATTTAATTAAAAGACCTAGTTCTGTCATTAGTTACAATTCACCTGGAGAAAGATGAAGAACTCTTGGGAAACACAAGGGATGTAACACTGATAGACAAGTCCAAACTGTATTATTTTTGAGGAAGAGAAATGAAGGGCATTAATGGAAGGAGTCAAGATAATTTGAAAGAGCTACAGGGAGGTGGTTGTCAAGCCATGTAAAATGGAGTCTTCCTTTAAACACATTACTTGATTCCCTTGGCTCGAATGAAGTGGTTTTATTTTTTAAAATATATTTCATTGATTATGCTATAACAGTTGTCCCATTTCCCCCGCTTCACTACCCTCCACCCTGCACACCCTCTTCCACCCACATCTCCCCACTTTATTTCATGTCCATGGTTCATACTTATAAGTTCTTTGGCTTCTACATTACCCATACTATTCTTACCCTCCCTGTCTATTTTCTACCTACCATCTATGCTACTTATTCTTTGTACCTTTTCCCCTCTTTCCTCCTCCCACTCCCCTGTTGCTAACTCTCCATGTTATCTCTATTTCTGTGGTTCTATTCCTGTTCTAGTTGATTGCTTAGTTTGTTTTTGTTTTTTGTTTTAGGTGTGGTTGTTAATAATTGTGTGTTTGCTGTCATTTTACTGTACATGTTTTTTATCTTCTTTTACTTAGATAAGTCCCTTTAACATTTCATATAATAAGGGCTTGGTGATTATGAATTCCTTTAACTTGACCTTATCTGAGAAGCACTTTATCTGCCCTTCCATTCTAAATGAAAGCTTTGCTGGATAGAGCACTCTTGGATGTAGGTCCTTGCCTTTCATGTCTTGAATACTTCTTTCCAGCCCCTTCCTGCCTGCAGGGTTTCTCTTGAGAAATCAGCTGACAGTCTGATGGGAACTCCTTTGTAGGTAACTGTCCCCTTATCTCTTGCTGTTTTTAGAATTCTCTCCTTCATTTTTATCTTGGCTAATGTAATTATGATGTGCCTTGGTGTGTTCCTCCTTGGGTCCAACTTCTTTGGGACTGTCTCTGAGCTTCCTGGACTTCTTGGAAGTCTATTTCCTTTGCCAGATTGGGGAAGTTCTTCTTTATTGTTTGTTCAAATAACTTTTCTATTTGTTGCTCATCCTATTCCCCTTCTGGTACCCCTATAATTCAGATGTTGGAACGTGTAAAGATGTCCTTGAGGCCCTGGCTGGTGTGGCTCAGTGGATTGAGCACAGGCTGTGATCCAAAGGATCGCAGTTCAATTCCCAGTCAGGGTACATGCCTGGGTTGCAGGCAAGTTCCCAGAGGGGATGCACAAAAGGCAACCATATATTGATATTTCGCTCTCTTTCTCTCTCCTTCCCTTCCCCTCTAAAGATAAATAAATAAAATCTTTTTTTTTTAAAAGATGTCCTAGAGGTTCCTAAGCCTCTCCTCAATTTTTGAATTCTGGTCTCTTCATTCTGTTCTGTTTGGTTGTTTCTTTCTTCCTTCTGGTCCACTCCGTTGATTTGAGTCCCAATTTCCTTCCCATCACTATTGGGAAGGTTGTTGTTTTTTTTGTTTCTAAATGTTCGTTGTCCTTATTTTGATTGTGCGAGGAGGCACAGTATGTCTACCTACGCCTCCACCTTGACTGGAAGTCGAAATGGTTTTATTTTTATTTTTTAAAGATTTTATTTGTTTATTTATAGAGAGAGGGAAAAGGAGGGAGAAAGAGATAGAGAGAAACATTGATGTGTGAGAGGTACATCAATCAGCCTGCAACCCAGGCATGTGTCCTGACCAGGAATCAAACCAGTGACCTTTTGGTTCCCAGGCTAGCACTCAATCCACTGAGCCACACAAGCCAGGGCATGAGGTGCTTTTAGATTTAAAGAAAGTTAGGTGCAAAACATTGGTTACTGAACTGTCTAGAAAGCCAGCAGACACATTAAGATCACTGAGTTATGAATCACTGAAAGCTATATGGGTCTAAGCAACATCTTAGCTGTGAGTACTAACTCAGGTCAAAATACATGATACCAAATGTCCCCAGGTCCACTTCTCAACACTAAAGTATGACAGTGATTAAATGCAAAATGCAAATATTACTGTATGTAAGTCCAAATTTAAAATAATAATGGCCTGTTGTCAGACAATATGGAAAGGCAGAGTTGCATGGAATTTGTTATTATACTTGCAAATCCAGCAACATTTACAATGGGTTGACACAATGCTGCATAACCCAGTGCAAGATAAGGGAAGTATTATGGAAAGCAGGGATGGAAATTTGTGAGTACACAGAACACTGCCTTTAAGAAATCACAAAGGAAGGCACAAGGAGGGAGGGATAATTTCAAGGTCAGTGTTTCTTGGACAATCTGAATAGTCCTCATACTCACAATTTCTTTTGTGAAGCAAGGGAAAGGCCAAATTATCAGATTATTTTTAAAAATCTTCACCTGAGAATGTATTTATGAATTTTAGAGAGAGAGGAAGGTGGGGAGAGAGAGAGAGAGAGAGAGAGAGAGAGAGAGAGAGAGAGAGAGAGAGAGAGAGAGATTGGTGTGAGAGAGAAACATTGATTGTTTGCCTGTTGTATGTGCCCTTATCTGGGATTGAACTTGCAACTAGTTATGTGCCATGCATGAGAATCAAACATGCAATGTTTTGGTGTATGGGATAATACTCCAACCAACTGAGTCACCCACCCAGGGCTGTCATGGTATTGAAGTTTGCTTCTGGACTAATGTCCAAAACCTTGACTATAATTTCCTATTCTTATATTTTTTGAGCTCTCATTCTTCTATTAACTATAAGTTCAATGGGGCCAGAAACCATGTGTCTATTTTGTTCACCACTCTACCCCTACCATCTAACAGTGTCTGGAACATAGTACATGATCAGTAAATATTTGGTGTTTGAATGAAATCTCATGCTGCCTTGAAAGCTCTCTTTGCTTTCCTCCTCTACTGAAGATATGCCTCTGGGCTGTCTGTATCTCTCCTTGTCCAGTTATTTTCATTAAAACCTCTTTATTTTACATTTTATTCCCTTGGGGATACCCAAAAGAGAGATTTTTTAATCTTCACCTGAGGGCATTTTTTCATTGCTTTTAGAAAGAGAGGAAAATAGAGAGAGAGAAACATTGGATGGGAACCTTAAGTGCCCAGTCTGGGGATTGCATGATGCTCAGACTGGGGGTTGAACCCCCAATCCAGATATGTGCCCCGACTGGAAATAGAACCCACAAACTTTCAGTTATGAAATGATGCTCCAACAAACTAGGCCACACTGGCCAGGGAGAAAGAGAGATTTTAACCAATGAGGTTAACAATTTCAGGCCTTACATTAATCCAGATCCATTGAGAAAAAAAAAGAAAACCACTCTAAGTGGAGATTACATGCAAAGAACTGGTTACACAGATGATGAGGCACATATAAAGGAAGTCTTACTTTACAGATTGAGTATATTTAAAGCAACTCTCTTGACACAATTCTGTTATGAGTGCACACAAACTGAAGGTTGAAAACAACCTTAAGCTTCATTCTACTTAAACTCATCAGATGGTTGATGTGTCAAAGATACGTATTGCCTACTCCAGCATCTTTTCTCTTTCTCCTTAGGTACAGAATGTTAGTTTTCAGATGGTTATCTTTCTACTCAGAATAAAATGTTATATTTTCCTGAATTCCTTGCAGCTATCCAAAGCCATGAAACTAACTTTTAGGCAATAATATGGAAGAAAGGTATCATGTGAATGTTACAGTGAGGCTTCTATAGTAAAAGGGAGGTGGCACATTTAAGAAGGGCCCTTTTTTGTTTTTCTGCATTTCTTCCTTCTTCAGGTCCTGCTCTGAGGACATGATGGTTGGATCTTCAAGGATCCAATGAGTAAACCTTGAGAATAAAAGACAAGTGATAGGATATTACCAAGGTAGGAACCTAGGTCTGTAATGACACCAAGGTGATAGCCTGCAGCTTTGGACTGCCTACTTCCCAAATTTTTTCACATGAAAGAGAAATACATATATCTATAGTAGGGAAGCAATTGTTTTATTTTCTGATATTTTTGCTTTCTTTCTGTTACATACAATTGAATATAATTTGACCTGATCCAGTTATATTGTTTTTATTGTGCCCAAGACAAATGACAATTTATCTTTGGCTTGGATACTTCTAGTGGTGGGGAACTTACTTATCCATAATGTGGCCTATCTATCTTGGGATAGCTATTACTAATGGGGACTTTTCTTTGTCAAAGTGAAAATTTATAGCTAGTAGAGTCCACTAGTAATTCCTAGAATGGCTTTTGGGCCATGACTTTCTTGTCCTTTTTTCACAGGTCACATGTTTGAAGAAGTACTCATGTTCCTTTGAGTTGGCTCATCTCTGCGCTAAATATCTCCAGTGCTTTAAGTTTTCTTCACAAAATGGCCCTTTTATTTCAACAAGCTTAGCCTAACTTCATGTATAATGTGTTCAATGAGTGCTTATAGAAAAGAGCTCCAGGCCATGAAATTCAGTTGTGTTATCCACAGACCTGTTAATTTAATAAATTCAGTTGAATTAAAGAAAGGTACTTTTTAATTGCTTTATGTCAAGTTAACAGCCTGTAGTTTACATAATGAACCTCACTATTTTAGGTGCAGTAAAATCTGGGTTAAAACAATAATGGTCATTTAATCCTATGCTATGTTATAATCAGTACATGCAGCAACTGACTTAAAGTTTTAATTCATTATTAAGCACATTGTACACAAACCAGTGTGTCCCTTTACATAGTAAGAAGCAAAATTCCCAGAGTCATTAGCTGTTGCTTAATCTGCTTAAACAAAACTCCCTTCTGGGCTGGAAAGAAGTATTCCAAGTCATGGAAGGCAAAGACCTACATCCAAGCCTGCTCTATCCAGCAAAACTTTCATTTAGAATGGATGGGCAGATAAAGTGCTTCTCAGATAAGATCAAGTTCAAGGAGTTCATCATCACCAAGCCCTTACTATATGAAATGTTAAAGGGACTTATCTAAGAAAAAGAAGATAAAAAATATGAACAGTAACAGGACAGCGAATTCACAGTTATTAACATCCACACCAAAACCAAAAGCAGACTAAGTGGTCACCTAAAACAGGAGCAGAGCCACATGAATGGAGATCACGTGGAAGGTTAGCAACAGGGGAGTGGGAGGAGAGTAGGGGAGAAGGTACAGAGAATAAGTAGCATAGACGGTAGGGAGAAAATAGGGAGAGGGCA
>PVKM010046062.1:0-11798 GCA_004027735.1 Carollia perspicillata
TTGAGAACTAACTTCCTAGAAGATGGGACAGGATCATTTACCCTTGTTCTTGGATCTATACAGCTTTTAAGTATTTATTCTATATTCTGTGAAAATTGGAGCTGAGCACACATCTTCTAGAGAAGTCATGCTTGTTTCCTTTTTAAAATTTTTATTGAATTTATTGAGGTGACATTGGTTAATAAAATTATATAGGTTTCAAGTACACAGCTCTATGATACATCACCTGTATTAATATATTGTGTTCCCTGATCGGCCCTGCCCGTCAGTGGCGTGAGGCGATGCGCGTGGCAGCGGAATCTGTATTGTGTTCCCCACCCAAAGTTAAGTCTCCTGTCGCCATTTACCCCCATTTATTCTCTTCAACCTACCCTTATCCTCCTTTCCTCCAGGAAATCAGCATACTGTTGTCACTGTTCATGATTTTTTTAATAGTCAATGCCATAAAACTTCAGTACCAACAAGTCTGTGCTTGATAACACGGCAGATTCGAAATGGGCTCCCCTTACCATCCTTTTTTAAAAATCAAATAGCTTACATTTTTAGTAGACTCGCTTCATAGTCCTGTCTTTACCTCTGTTATTGTCATCGTTGTTGTTGAAAATAACTGGGTTCACTAGGTCACACATTGATCACACACAGCACGGCTCTCACCTGTGCCGACAATTTGTGCTCAGTCTTGAAAACATTAATCCCCCCACTTTGTTGGGAGGAACTCTGCACAGCCAAGGGCAGGTCTGTTGATACAGAAGGAGACCCAATTCTAAGCTGTAAAGCCATTCAGGAGACTTTCTCCTAAAAGCTGAAGTCAGAAAAGAAATTAGAAGAGCACAGGTTTTTTTTTCTGTATCTAAGAACTACAGAAATCCTCTCCTGCATGTAATTACTTCATCAAGCAAGGTTTGTAAAAGCCCATTTTGGATATCTGGATTTCAGAGTTTTAATGTGTCTCTTGTAAAATTGCACTATTAAGTCTCTTAAAGCTTTTTATCAGAACTGGTTACCATGGGTACCGATATTCAAATTAATTCTGAAAAGTGGCCAAAGCCTCCATTTTTTTTGTTAGGCCTGAGGGTCTTAAACCATCCAATTTTCTTCTCTTATCCTTTCAAGTAACTATCCCAGTGACTGGGAGATTCCTTAGTTTAAAACAATGAGCACACCAAGTGCATTCTGTCCATTTGGAACCTGCTCTCAGGTGGCTGGAGGTATGGGCTAGGAGAGAGGTGCCTGTGCATCCCTATAAATATGGTCTTTTGGTGGTGAGTTCTTTGGGTTACAAACAATCTCAGTGATTTTTTTTCTTGTTCTTTCTTATACAAATAAGGTTTCCTGGATTTGAATATTTGATGAGACATAAGTTCCTCTTTTCTTGTGCAAACTGAATAATGAACTGCCCAGCCATTAGGAGAGATGGCTTCTTAGTCACGAAGAAGCCGAACAGAAAGCTGAGTAAACTCTTCAGGAGCCATTTCAGTCATTCTCCTTCTGACGGCAATTGCATCCCTTTCCATCTCACTCCGTCCAGCGTCTCTATGAGAGTCACGCTCTCACGGAGAGAGTCAATCCACGGATTCCGCTGCCACGCGCATCGCCTCACGCCGCTGACGGGCAGGGCCGATCAGGGAAGACCAAGGACCGAGACATGCACAGAAGGGAGGTGCCCGCACAGGTTCCCTTTGATTATTGTTTTTTTTAAATCCTGACAAATAAAAATATCAATTACAGAACTGAAGAATTAGATCGAACACAATACTAGCCTAAACAGCCGGAATTTTCTCTTGCTTGTGGCGACTCTTCCTGTCATTCGTTCTTCCACGTGAACCATTAGAAGAGGGTAAACAGCATTAGTTTGGGAGATGCCATTTTTCTTACACTTTGGGGAAATTGTTGAAACACTGAAAGGGTTATAGCACTGGTCTATGCTCATTTTAAAAATAAAAATAAAACATTTTGTAGCATACAGAAAGCCTTCATTTTTAAGATCATAAGCTCATTCTTTATCTTTATTTCTTTATTTAATCCTCACTTAAGGGTACGTTTATTTTATTTCATTTTATTGCTTTTGAGAGAGAGAGGGAGAGAGAGAGAAAGGGGGGGGGAGGGAGAGAGAGAGAGCGCATCACTGTGAGAGAGGAACATGGGTCAGTTGCCTCGCTTGCCTCCTGTGTGTGCCCAGGCGGGGGATCGAAACTGCAACCCAGGTACCTACCTAACTGGGGACCAAACCTGCACCCTCTTGGTGTAGGGGACCATGCTTTCCCCAACTGAGCTATCTGGCCAAGGCAAGATCATAAGTTCCTTTTTATATGCAAGTAAAAATTTAGAAAATGTCCCAAGATTTGTATTAAGGAAATTACAAAGTAGGTACCAAAATGCCACTGACTGCAGGTTCTTCTCACTCTTGTCTCCTTTAAATGTTCTGCAAATAAATGCCCAACAGTGTAAGATGGCTTCATTTCATTTAATTAACAGAGTTAGGTCTTGCGGGAATCTCCCCGTTAAATTTGAGAAGTTCCATAAATGGAGAAGTAGTTTCCAGGGAGGAGGCCAACATAACCACCCACTGACACTTTTATTGAAATAATTCCACGTTGAACAGAAAGCCCCAGGGTAACATTAGAGCAGTTTTAATCATAGCTTCTAATTATGAACAATAAGTCACTTCAACAATTTCTTGTGTCTTAGATATAATAAAAGGAGTAGTGAATAGCCCATAATAATTCTCAGGCTGGTAGAGTTACATGGCCAGGGAGTCTGAATCTGGTAGCTCAGTCAAGTACCTTGTAGCACGGCCCTCCACCTGACTTATTATTAAAGATCGTTTGCCAAAGAGCAGGTCTTCCTAAAAGTGTTCAGGTTGTTACCCACCAATTTGCTGGGAAGTTATTAAGGCTCAGGGACAATGTGCTAAGAATACTTGATGTTACTAACAGTCAGTAAATGCTGGTTTAAGACTATAATGCAGGTTATTGCAAACCACCCCAGGGGTGCCCCAAAGCTCGTGTGTGTTTGAAGAAAATACTACCAAATATTCATAATGGCGATACTGATAATGTGCTATCAATTATGTTAATTTTATTCTTTTTCCTTTATTATTTTCCAGACTTTTAACAATAAGTTAGCATTCCTTTTATGAAGGGAAAACAATGGATGTTCTAAATCAAGGACCCTGAGGCCCTCCGGCTTTCCTGCATCCTTCAAGATGCTTTTCCTGGGGCTGCTTGTCTGCCCTCCCACTGGCCTTCAGCACTGGCAGACCAGTCTGTCAAAACAGCATTATCTTACTGTCACTGGAAAACCTATAAAACCCTTTTTCTGCTGACTTCATTTTCCTAATAAGATAAAAATAGGCAAGCTCCTAGTCCACTTCTCACTCGTCTGACCTTTGGTTACCTTCTCAGCCACAACTCTTCTTCCTTCTGGGGACTTTAGATCCAGCGACATCAAACAAACAGCTTATGGTTTCCCGCACACGCATTTCGTTCTGCGTCTGCTCGGTGTGTCTACTCAAGTCCCCTCTTTCTGAAACCTCCCTCATGGCCCCGGGTAACTCTCACTCATCCTTCAAAACTCTCAGATGAGGAAATACATCCTCTAAAGAACTCTTACACTCTTCCTGCACCCGCCCTTGCTGCCTGAAATGCTATTCTTCTGCATCCCTCTAAATTATTTCTACTTCTCCCACATTTTATTTCATGGTAATGATCATTTCAGGTGACTGCCATCCCCACCAGCTACCTGGGTTCCTTTGAGGCAGAAAATGTGCTTTTTTTGCTTACTTGCACCCTGGGTCTTAATACATGTATGATCAAAAGCTAATACATGTTTGTTGAATGAGTGAATGAATGAACAAACATTGATGATGAGCCCCTCCCCACAGTATTTTAAATTTCTTTCTTTCAACAGATTTGGTGGTAAATGCTAAAGAAAATTCAAGTATTTTCAGAATCATGTACCGAAGAAGTAAAGCAGAGTTATTGAGGACTGCACTGTAATGCCTATGTTAATATCTTATTGTAAGACCACAATGTGTGGTACATGACAAAAAACGATAGCCTGGTGTGGAACTGAGCCCTAACACTACAGTGAGGGTTAGCAGCCAAATACCCACCACAAATTAATATGACAGTTATTTGTGCTACAATCTGCAGTGTCCACCTATAGCTGCATTGGTCGTGTGAACATGGGCAAGGAGGCAGCAACAAAATGAGAAATCTCCATAGCATCACACAGTTTTGCTTTAGCTCTAATTTGGTGGAGGTCAAGCAGCCTCCTCCAACTATAACTCAGTTGTCTGGCTTCTCCTGCTCCTTTGTCATCATGGACTTCTTGATTTCCAGCCATGAAAATAGTGACAGAGAAAGAGATTGCTAGGGAATGGGGCAATGGTCATGCCTAAAATTAGCTATCAGTTTCCCCAAGATTCTGTTGTCCAGAAGCCCATCACACAGAGCTCCGGCCAAGCTGCTGAATAGCTGGGAATGTGCTCCCAGAAGGAGGAGATAAATGGGCATGGAAATGCAATCTCGCCTGACCCTGCAGCGTAGGGTCAGAGAAGCCAGCATGCTGGTGGGGTGCTGGAGAAAAACCCCAGAAGAATTCCACCATGCGATGCTTCAGTGCTTCCTGCGGCCCATTGACCCTGCTCTGGTCTGCTGATCTCTGCTGATGTGGGGTCTGTTCTCAGCATATTACTTTGGAGAGGTCATTATTCCTCCTGGAAACTCAATATCTGGCTCACCTAATAAACAGCCCAGCACACAGTAAATCTGCAAACCCCAAGTTACATTAACTATTTATTTTATTCCTCATATTTCAAATAGCATCCCTTCTCCTCCACTCTGCCATGATTACATTTATTGGAAATTGATTTTTTTCATCTTCTCTGGAAGTAGGATATCAGTTCAGTAGAAATTGCTCAAACAATGGCATTTTACTTCTGCTGAATGAAATTATTACCATATCCAAATGGCTGCTTATTAGAAATAGGGCCAAAACTTGACAGCACGGTGAGTTTCAGCGCCACCGACTCTAAGATCTCATTTCAAGGAGGCAGCCCACACCGACAGTCTGCTCAGTCTTTTCTGCATCCTCTACTCTCTTCGTATTCATGGCCTATAGAATATATTCTCCAGAACACTGACCCATGAGGAGTGCGGGGGTGTATGTGGTATGAGAATATGATTCCACGTAGCAATTAACCCACATTATAAGAAAATTTATAGTTGAGGCAGACTATGGACCTAAATTAGTAGAAACATTTGTCATGAATACTTGTAGCTTTTAAAAGCCATGGTGAGAATATTTTAAATGCACCTTAAAATGGAACTTAAATTTGAATTTATTTGAACATTTTTAAGCTTGATACTGTAAAATGTTACATGTTTGTGTAAACATATATAAATCAGCTGATGCTGCATTAAAAACTTAAATAGTCACCAAGGTCCCCTCACATGTGGCAGAAAACAGCACAGTTGCCAAAGCTGCTGAGAGTGAGGCCAAGTGAGGAAGGAGCAGTGGGGGGCACAGCATCCTTGCTGACCCTGTCTCCACTCAGACAGCTCCTCTCTGGGAGGAGCTCGTGGACACATCCCCAAGTGTGCATCCCCCCACTGTGGCACTTCCGGGCCTGGTGGAAAATCTGCTCACATCGGTGGCCCCTGGTAGCGTAGACTCTGGTACAGAGCAGGGCTGGGGGACCAACAATAAATGCTCATTGGTGGGAAGCACTGGCTCTAACAACTGTGACTTGGGCGAGTTCAGGAGTCGTGTGGAAGCTGCCGCTGTTTGTACCTTCTATGCATCTTCAAGGTCATCCCAGGCCTTTAGGGCAGAGCCAACTTTACTCCCAGATCTGGAGGGGCATGGGAGGAGGGGTCAATGTGAGACCTGGGGCAGCGAATTAAGCAGTGCATTCTCCTAGCTAGTTTTGCTGAGTGTGAGAAGCTCAACAGCCCAATCAGAGAAAATGAGACTCCTTGACTTTTGCGGAACTTTCAGGAAAATAGACTTTGTCCTTATGTAGTGATTAAAAACAGACAGAATGGCATAGGATCATAAACATGTAGCTTCTAGAAGCCCACATGTGGCCTGAGAAACTAGAGCTAAAATATAGAGGAGTGAGACCAGATTCTGAGTGTAGCATGTGAGGCCCAGAACAAGTCCAGACCAGCTCCCTACTTTTCAGTTGCTTAGTATAATTTTTTTTGTATTTCCTCTGTGTTTTCTTTTGGTGTTGGCTCTAACCAGAGCAAGTTAGGTTGTTATCACTTGTAGCTAAAAGAATAAATGAACACTGACTGGTTTAACTTCTACAACCTTGATGAATAAGAAATATATAAGAATCATAGATGTTTAATCTGCATTATGTGAAAAATATTTTGTATTTGAAGAATTTGTAACAAGCATCCATGATAAAATGATTGAGCCACACTTATTTTTATATAAAATAATAGATTTTATTATGTACCATGCTATTTGATGTATTTTATTATTTGATCAGATGTTGTATTTGAATTGATAGCTAACAATCTTGTTTTATTAGAATACATTAAATTCTAATACTGGCTAAGTTTTTATGTTTCATCAGCAATTTGGAAGGTGAGACACTCTAGACTTTTAGGTATAGCCTCTATAAAACATACTAAACCCATGTAACCAGCTACCAGTTCTAAGTCAGAATTCTCTAAATAATATTCTGATGACACGATGTACTATTTTGTAACTCTCCCTAACGCCTCCACCCACATATGGAAAAGGAACAGATTCAGGGTCCTCCTCCAAGTACAGCGCCCCCTAGGAAGTCTGTGAGTAGCTTACTATAGGGTTTCTGACCTTTCTGAGATTCTGCACACAGGAGTGTCTATTTGTGCATGTGTGGGCATTTGTGCATGTGTGTGCATACATACTTACACGCACATTTCAGTGGAGATTGCTCACAAAGTTTTATCCTATCTAAGTGTCCAGTTGACCTCTCCAATTCCATGACTCACATACATCTCAAAGTTATCATTTCCCAAACTCAGATATCCTGGAATGGCACTTGGCTCTGCTATTCATTGGCTATGTAATTTTAGGCAGATTGCTTATCCTCATTATGCCTCAGTTTTTTCTTTTGTAACATGGAGGTGGCACTAAAGTTGTAGGACGACAATACATGTGGGGTGCTTAGAACAGTCTTGACAGGCAGATCTCAACTGATAGGTTGGCTATTTCCAGTATTGTTGTTATTCTCTTTTCCTGCCCCCAAATGGTCCCTTTCCAGACTCTTCCTCCTCAGCAAATGGCACTGCCAGCTGCTCAGGCCCCACACCCAAAACTACCCCTACTCTTTCATGTTTATTATTGCTAAGATCTGCCAATTGTTTCTAAAATATACCCCCAGTACACTAAGTCGCCTCCCTCTCCACCTCTCTTGCATCCTGCCTGGACCGTTCCCGGGAGAACAGAATGCTCCCTTTCTCTGTCCTACTTCCAGCAATTGACACGCGGTGGGTGCTCGAGAAACATTTATTGAAGCAACACAGAGAACTTTTCCTATCAAATTAATTTCGACTACCAGTTCTCTTCAGAGAATGCATCTCAAAGTCGCTTAATTTAGTTGCCTTTTATTATTGTCTCCCTTCATGGTGTGGTTCTCTGGCTCTTGTCCCTCTAATGAATTCATCTCAGATGGAGTCATTATTGGAACTTTCTTTCCTCTAACCTTTCCATCCAGTGTTGTCAGGCCTGTTTATTGTTTTATTTTTCAGAACACATTAAAAATTAGGTAGAAATATCACTTCTTCCACTAAATTCCTCCCCCTGACCTTCATCAGTCGCTTGCTGTTTCTACCTTCCATGAATACACTACCATTTTTACTTGTCTTCTGGTACTCAAAGACTCCCTCCTTATTTGTAGTCATTTGTGTAAGTGTTCCTGTCTCCAATGACTGCTTGTTTCCACCGGCTCATGCTGGTTCTGCTCAACAGATATGAGTTTAGTGCCTTCTATCGGCTGCAGTTCTGTGAGGGGGGTTTGGAAACCAAATAGTGACATCCTGCTGGCCCTGAGGGAATTGCCAGGCCAGCGCACAGAAATGATTCATCCTACCCATGTCTCTCCTGACTCCACTCCCAACCTTGTGCTGTAGTATGGGTACAGCTGCCGGGTAAGTTTGTTTACTAAAAAGATTCATCTTATATTTCAAGAGCTTATTTGATAAGTGGTCAAAGTTTGTAACAAAGAAATTAAGAAGAGCATATATGTAATCTTTGAACACCAAAGAGTTACTAGTTACAAAATAATATTTTCAGATTAGAAGCCATCTAAATAATTCTTAGTTCTCTGGGAATAGAATGCTCTATACATTTCCCAGTTTAATACAGGCTAGCGTTGAACCTGGAAAAAACAACACACATACACATACACACATACACGGGGTGTGTATTTTGAACAACTACATTTTCCCAGAACTCAGTCCATTTCCTAAAGTATCAAGAAGTTTAAGAGAGGTGGTTGTGATAACAGATAGTTAAAGAATTCACTTTAAAATTAAATCTATTTTAAACTGTAAAAATTACATCCTGTCTGGTATTGGCCACAGCAATGGCTAGAGCAACATGTATCTCCTGAAAGATTATAATACATTATCATGAATTATAAATAATAGCATCAAAATTATATGAATAAGAATATTTTTTATCCTGAATGATAGAAAACTTTCTCTGCAAAAAAAAAGTGTTTTCAGGTTTCTCTATTATGCCCTTTATTCCTCTTAATTCCAATGAATATTAGTTAATCTATTTATACTCCTACTGTTCTTTGTTCCTCTGCAATAAATCTTCAGTTGCTCATGTGTATAGATCTTCAGTGATGAATCATGTCTTTTGTTTTATAAAGTTTCTGCCAGGACTCAAGACATCATGACCATGAGGAATAGACTATATAATTTTAAAAATCAGTTTTTATTATCTTTAGTTAAGCTTATGTTTCTTAAAATACAGTTTCTCATCTGAGTGGGTCACTGATTGACTGAAGGCTCTGTGAACATCTAAACATTTAAATTAAAAATGCCATTTCTACCATGTTCATACTCCCGAACATGACAGAGACGTTGTATCACGGGTCAGGTCTTCCTATGAACTCCAAGAGCATAAACATTGACTTTGCTAAGATCCCTGCTGTCAAAATATGGAGGTGAATGACCTTTAGCTTCTAATTAAGTGCATATTTTTAAAGACTGTGCATAGTAATAATTCAGATGAGGCCTGAAGGAGGGGGAAGCAAAATAAGGACAGAGGAGACAAGTAAACAGTGTAGATTACATCTGCATTTATCCAGAGCTGCTGATTCAAGTGCTTTAAAGGTTAAAGATAAAAATAGGTAGTTGTATGGATAGGTGGATGAATAAAGGTAGATAAGCAGACAAATGATAAATGGGAAGACACAGATACAAAACTCATAGCTCAAAATTTTCTAATTTTAAAAGCCAAGCCCTTGCACCAAAAACAAGCCCTGATAACTTTGAACACTATGGCCAGACAACTGAGGCTTTGCTATTGTTACAGCTTAGATTGAATACTTTTATAATTGATAGAGCTTTAACATAACTCTTTTTGAGGTGTTCCCAACTTTGTTTAATTAAAAAAATAACTAGAAATAAGATGCTGTATATATGCACCATGGAATATAATTCAGCCATAAAAAAAAGAGTAAAATCTCACCATTGGTGACAACATGGATGGACCTGGAGAACCAAGCTCAGAGGAACAGAGACAGAAGTAGGAGGAGGGGGGAGGTGTGAAATGAAGGGGGTCAAAGGCACAACTTCCAGTTAGAAAATAAATAAGTTGGGAGATGTAGTAAGTCAGGGCATATAATGTACAGCTTGATGACTATAGTTAATAATACTGTATTGTACTTTTGAAAGTTGCTTAGAGAGTTGATATGGAAAGTTATTGTTACAAGAAAAATATTTTGTAACTGTGTACAATGATGTTTGTTAACTAGATTTACTGTGGTGATCATTTTGTTATTAACAAATATTGAATCATTATGTTGTGCACCTGAAATGAATGTTATATGTCAATAAATACAAAATTAAAAAAATAACTATTAAGATATACACTTCAACACATACAGAATCTGTATACTTGAAATTATAAAATGCTGATGACGGAAATAAAAGAAAACCTAAACAAAATGTAAAGATATATTTTGTTCATGGGTGGGAAGATCCAAGATAGTAAAGACTTCAGTTCTCCCTGAATTGAGCTAAAGGTATAACGCAAAAGTAAAATCCCATGAGACGGAGGAAGGACAGTCTTTCACCAAATGGTAGTGGATGAATGGACACCTGTAGGTGCCAAGGAAAATCCATGGTTGCAGTCACAGCAGGACGTCACTCGGTACTGGGAATGTTATCCTGGTGGTTCCTGCTTTCACTCCTCTGCTCAGCTCATCCTCCCCCACAGAGGGAATTCGGACCAACAGACACTCTGTCTCTCTCTCATGGAAACCTGCCTACGGCTTTTCTCCTGTTTGCTCCTCTTTCTCTGTTGACTCTGAGGCATGTGTGGTCTTATCTGTCTGCAAGCCTTGCATCCTACACCATAGGCACCATCCATTCCTTTCTGCTTGGGAACAGGGTTGTCAGCAATCTTCCTCCTGCCTCCAAGTCCCCTTCATCTTGCACATGCTCAAATCTCACATGAAGAGAGAACCCACCCCTTGTTCACCTCGTTTTCTGAGTCTCAATCTACTTTCCTCCCCATAGTCTTTGCTTCACATTTCACTTCCTGACAGTAGCCTCCCTGACCTTCATTGTCACCTCCACTCTCTCAAGCCTCGACTCTGCATTCTGCCCTTGGAAGAGCTTCAGCCATGCCTCCATTCCGCGGTAAATCCGGTGACCTTCCTTTACGAGTTATCACCCCATTTGAATCTTACAAGATATTTGGCCTTGCTTCTGTTTCTTTCCTCTATGCAGATATCCAATTAATCCAACACCATTTGTTCAAAAGACACACATTTCCCCATTAAGTTGCTCAATACCTTTATGAGAAATCAATTAATTTTATAAACAAAAGTCTATTTTGGGACTTTTTACTCACTTCACTGATCTTCTTTCCTTATGCTTACACAACACTCTCTTAGTTGTGATAACCTTTTAGTAACTCATAAAGTCAGCAATTATAAATCTTCCAACTCTGTTCCTTTACAAGATTATTTTGACTAAGCTGTATTTTCCTATAAACTTTAGAGTTAGCTTCAATTTCCAAAGGAAATTCTCTGATGATTATGATTATGCTTGCCTTGAATCTATCAATTTAGGGAGGATTGAAATCTTTATTACGCTGAGTTTTCTTATCCATTGACAAGGTGTATCTATTTATTTGCCTTTCTGTTTTTAAAACTTGGGTTGGCAGCAGTTACCCTATTGCTACCAGACTCTGGGTTGCCTCACTGTCCTGTTAGATTACTTCCTTCTCCTGTCATCCCTTTGTAACCAAATGCCTGTATTATAAAATATTGTTTAAAAAAAAAAAAACCTGTTTCCAAGCTGGATTCTGAATGGCTCATCCTGGAATCTTCTCCTGCCATCTCTTCCTACAAATATGTAGCTAGAACCTTTCAAATACGGGAGTTTAATGTACCTTTCTGCTTAAATACAGGGCAGGCAGTGGCGCATCAATACCCTGGTGCTGACTTCACTTTTGCCTGATCCTCATTCTAGAGTGAAGACATTAGGAGAAAATGGGGAAGTCATGTAAGCATACACACATGATGTTGAAAACAAGCACAGACCAGAAAG
>PVKM010046063.1:0-11876 GCA_004027735.1 Carollia perspicillata
TAACTAACCAAAACCTTCATAAGGGAAGAAACTAACATGAGAGCACATAAGGCAAGCAGCCAGGCAAACAACTGCTTCCCTAGAAGGTACAGGCTGGAATTGCTCCAAGAGACCCAAAGATGCAGGAACTCCAGAAGAGCCTGGCCTCTGCCGGGCAGACTATATTGTGTGTGCATTTGTGTGTGCACACATACATGTGTCTTCAGTAACATGTGAACCTGATGCTTTTTTCTCGAGCACAGAATATATGATCATTGAGATGGGTATATTAATGAAATCTTCAGGTATACTGAATGTATGGCACCGAACTCACAACATAGCCTAACACAAATATGTCAGTCAGCCTTAGGAACATTTGGTAGTGTTCTTTGAAGAGGTACACCTGGAAATGACGTGTGGCTGGGTTTATTAGACAGACAAAGAATAGAAGTGTATCAGACCAAACAGTGTGAGATCTTAGAGCTTCGATGAATAAGATGGCAGAGGCTTTGTGCCCTGGGGGTAATCCAAGAAAGGCTTTCTCTTTCTTGTCAGCAGAAGCATCTCATATGTAAGGGAATTGTAGCAGCTGAAACCCACAAGACGACTAAATGGGAAGAATCCCCCCAAACCGCGTGGTGCATGTATCTGGGCATATTGGTTAAAGCATGAAGATAATTATTCTTCCTCTTAGTCACAGTTAAAGTCTGTGACACCCACAATGTATGACTCCCTGAAAAAGAGGCCACAGCAAAGCACTAAATAAACAGATTAACATGAAGAAAAGATGTGTTTCTTCATTCTCTTGTCCCTTTTCTTCTTTGCCTTATCTGTAGAGTTTCTGTCTCACTCTTTCATTCTGTTTCCTATTTTCTAAACACCCATAGTATACTATAGGTACTCTGCTTATATCAGAAACATGGTCTGTATCCTTTGTATTTCCTCACTAAAACTGCTACAAATTTGGATTTGGGTGCCTATACTAAAATGTAGGGTTAGAACCCAGTTTATAAAACAATTGTAAAGACTCTGTAGAAACTTACCTTTTCTCCTCCCGCTATGAAGACATTTCACAACTGCACTAGGAGCCTACTTAACTCTTTGTCAGATCATGTAGCTTCACAGGCTTCACCCAGATGTACTGCATTTCTGGTTCTTTGGAACGTTCTCCCTCAGCCTGCCTCCACCTTAGTTTTCCACTTTCTAGTACTCTCTCAGGACCTGTCACCTTTGTCAAAATGCTAGGCTTTGCTCTTTCTGATCATTCTGTCTCTCCCATTCCAGTGCAACTGCTCCACTGTGCCACTGCACCTCCAAATTGATCATCCATCAGCATGTAAGGAGCCCTGGGTTAGATAGAGGGAATCAGGGCACATGGACCCTTCTTCCGAAGACTGGATTATATGTACACAAAGGCTTGGAATGCCCCAGGCTATTTAACACTGAATTCCCTGGGCTGTTAACTTACAACATATAACATCAGTCACAACTTGGAAGATTTCTAGTACTTCTGTGCGGAGTCTGTTTTGCCAGTCCACATTTATATCCTCAAATAATAGAGCTTTGCTTAGATATCAATGACTAGTAATATAGAAATGGTGATGTCTGTTAGAATGTATATTATGGGGGAGGGGGAGGTTAATTCACTGACTGTATGGGAGGCTTTATTCTCAAATAAAGGAAATGGGTCCAGCCAAGATGAGGCTTCCTCGCACAACCAAAAGAAGGTCAACAACAAATTTAAGAACAAAAAACAACCAGAACTGCCAGAGAATCAAACTGTATGGAAGTCTGAAAACCAAGGAGTTAAGGAAGAAACATTCATTCAAACTGGTGGGAGGGGCAGAAACAGACAGCTGGGGCAGAGAAGACACACAGCAAGGCAACAGCTGTAGGAATGGGCAGTCCCACATTTGCATGTGGATAAACCAGGAGGAACAACTGGGAAGCAAGACAGACCGCACAACCTAGGGTTCCAGCATGGAGAAATAAAACCTCAAAACATCTAGATATAAAAACCTGTGGGTGTTGCAGTGGTGGGATAAATTCCCAGCCTCACAGAAGAGTTCATTGGAGAGACTCACAAGGTGCTAGAACAAACCTACCTACCCAGGAATCAGCACTAGAAGGGCCCAATTTGCTTGTGGGTAGCAGGGGAAGTGACTGATAGCCAGCTGAGAGCTGAGCAAGTAGCATTGTTCCCTGTCTGACCCCTCCCCAACATATAGCACCACAACAAAGCAAAGTGGGTTACTCTGGCCTGGTGAATACCTAAGGCTCCACCACTTCCTACATAACAGGCATGCAGAGACAAAAAAAAATTATATATATATATTATATATATAATATATAATATAATATAATATATATTATATAATATATATAATATAATATTATATTATATTATATATTATATTATATTTATTATATTATATTATATATTATAATATAATATAATATAATATATATAATATATATATAATATATTTTATATATATATATATATATATATATATATATATATATATATATATATATACCCAAATAAAAGAACAGATCAAAGCTCCAAAAATAGAACTAAGGAGTGGAGAGGTAGC
Source organism: Carollia perspicillata (assembly GCA_004027735.1). Classification (NCBI taxonomy): domain Eukaryota; kingdom Metazoa; phylum Chordata; class Mammalia; order Chiroptera; family Phyllostomidae; genus Carollia; species Carollia perspicillata. The sequence goes on from PVKM010046063.1 coordinate 2,577, forward strand.
CAACCTATCAGATGCAGAGTTCAAAACACTGGTAATCAGGATGCTCACAGAAATGGTTGAGTATGGTCACAAAACAGGAAGAAGTGAAGGCTATGCAAAGTGAAATAAGGAAAAATATACAGAGAACCAACCATGAAGGGAAGGAAACTGGGACCAAAATCAACAATGTGGACCCGAAGGAAAACATAAACATTCAACAAGAACAGAATGAAGAAACAAGGATTCAAAAAAACTGGAGAGAGGCTTAGGAACCTCCAGGACAACTTTAAATGTTCAAACATCCAAATCATAGGGGTGCCAGAAGGAGGAGAGAAAGAGCAAGAAAAAGAAAGAAAACTTATTTGAAAATATAATGAAGAGAACTTCCCCATTCTGGCAAAGGAAATAGACTTCCTGGAAGTCCAGAAAGCTCCTAGAGTCCCAAAGAAGTTGGACCCAAGGAAGCACATACCAGGACACATCATAATTCCGTTACCCAAGATTAAAGGCAAGGAACAAGTCCTAAAAGCAGCAAGAGAAAAGGAGAGAGTTACCTACAAAGGAGTGCCCATAAGACTGTCAGCTGATTTCTCAAAAGAGACCTTGCAGGAAAGAAGAGGCTGGGAAGAAGTATTCCAAGTCATGAAAGGCAAGGACCTACATCAAAGACTGCTCTATCCAGCAAAGCTTTCATTTAGAATGGAAGGGCAGATAAAGTGCTTCTCAGATAAGGTCAAGTTCAAGGAGTTCATCCTCACCAAGCCCTTACTATATGAAATGTTAAAGGGACTTATCTAAGAAAGAGAAGATGATCAAAACTATGAATAGTAAAATGACAACGAACTCACAACTCTCAACAACGGAACCTACAAAAACAAAAACTAAGCAAATAACTAGAACAGGAGCTGGAATCACAGAAATGGGAATCACATGAAGGGTTATTAGCAGGGAGTGGATGGGTGGAGAATGGGGGAAAAGGTACAGGAAATAAGAAGCATAAATGGTAGGTACAAAATAGACAGGGGAGGTTAAGAAGAGTATAGGAAATGGAGAAGCCAAAGAACTTCTATGTACAATCCATGGATGTGAACTAAGGAGAGGGGGGTGAATGCTGGTGGAAGGGGGGGTGCAGGGCAGAGGGGAGAAGGGAGAGAAAAATGGGACAACTGTAATAGCATAATCAATAAAATATATTTTTAAAAAGAAATGGGTAGGAGAAAGTCTTCATAACTTTTGTTTTTCCCAAATCTTTTTTCCCCACTCAGAGCCTGGATTACTCCCAAGGAAAAAGGGGGTGGTGTCTGGAATTGTTAATCCATGAGACTTGTTCATGGCATATAAAAATTTCAGGAAGAATTTTCTTTTTAAATATGATTTCCTGATCGACTGTGACAGACATAAATCCAGGACGGACAACTCAGTCAGCACCATCAAGATCCCTCTTAGAGTCTCAGATATGTGACACTTTTTGGTGCATGTGTATGTGTGGACTAGAAATAAAGATGGTTCACGTGGGTAGATCAGGAGAAAAGAGAAGAGGTAGAGAGGAAAGGAGAAGAAGAATAGTGTGTGGAAACAAAGCAAAGCTGTGGTAGGTAAGGGTGGACACCCATGCCTCTCCTGGAATTAGCTGCCAGCTCACTGAGGGCCTAGCATTTTGTCAGTTCACAGCAACGGAAGGAAGACTTTAAGGAGACACCCATTGTGCCTCCTGGCCTGACATGGTTTCAGTTCAGTTCTTGAGGCACTCTTGTGTTCTCAGGTCTGTAGAGTTCTAAGCTGTACTAAAGCTGGAACTACTGGCTCAAGACCCTCTGCTCAGATCCTTCCGCCCATCTTGCCCTTGCACCCCTCTGCCACTGCAACCATACACATGGGCATTTTTATACATACCCAATACAAATGTTTCTCACCTGTTTTTTCCTGACTATTTTCAACTTTAGCAGTAAGAGATCAGATTCCTATATGTGATTTGTCTTTCTCTAAATAGCACAGGTACCTGTTTCTGATACGTTTACACAACTACAGATACTTTTCAATTCCCCCCCTGCATTCCGAGTGACATGTGAACTCTCTTTCCATCCCAGCAGTAACCTCTGAGGCCACGTTCTTGTTAAGCACTGTTTAATGAGGAGTCATGCCTGTCAGAGGCTTCAGACACAGAATGAGACTCTCAGTGGCCACAGTAGTAGACTTCTAAATATCTGCATGGTCTGTTGTGTGATTTGACACTGGAGTTGAAATAATAATATGACTAATGGCAAATTGCTTTTGTGTACTCTCCGACTCTTCTGTGTATACACACAGCATGCAAGCAGGCACCTTTAACCTGACCTTGAAATAGCTGCTAATCATAGAAGAGTCTCCTGCAGAGACCGGCCTCTGTTTGGGAGCTCTTGTACAGATAAGCTGTCAAATCTCATACTTGGCTCTTTTCTTCTATCTATTCCTGTGGAATATTTGAAGGAGCCAAAGGGTGGAGCCCTATAATTTAGATTCACCTCCTTTGTTATGTCATTCCTTATTTTTTGAGATATTGTCAAGGGTAGAAGGTTCCTTTTGTTTACTCTGAGCAACTCCACTTGGCCTTCCCCTCCACACCCAGTGCAATTGGTACGTTGCTTTAAAGAGAGAAGAAAATGAAATGATGTAGTAAAGTTGTCACTGTGTTTTGCCCAGCACGCAACAAGCAGGTTGCTGTTTTTCAGCTCCATCTATCTAGCAGACATGTAATAATGCCAAGAAATTCTGTGACGCATGAGTGCAGCAAACTGTTACAGCAGGGCTGCTTTAGACACGAGACCTCAACAGATCAGAGTGCAGCGTGAGTTACCAGTTTCAGCATTCGAGTGTGTGCACAGGCATGCAAGGAGTGGAAGGCGATCATTTTGCCTGAGGCCAACTGCCTACCAAGATTTTCCTTTCCAAATCCAGCATCAGCTTTCATTTGGCTTGCTAACCTCTCTCCTCCTCTTTGGCCCCTATAGTTTATTATTCATAGGTCCTGGAACTTGACTGTACAGTGGAGAAGTCATTCCACTTTTTTTTTATTTTTATTTTTTATGTTATATACACACTAATACGTAACCCCTACATTGTTCACTAAAATACAGTAAGTGATTTATTATGGAGGGCTAAGCCTCAAGCCCAGAACTGAATCAAAGATGCTTTCCTATCTTTATTAGTTCTTAAGATCAAGGAAGAAGAGTTTTGGAACACACACCTGCTCCTAGCAATTCTGAATCTAGTGGGGCAGGTGGCTTTCTTGATTCTGGTTATATCACTCTCTCTCGGCTGACCGTCCCTTCAGGGTGTGTAATATGCGTGCCCTTGATTGGTTAGCTTGTAATACATTCTGTGCCTCATAATAACGTTCTCTCCGCTTAATGCCCATTTAACTGCACTGTCTTTATCTGGACATACTTGTGTGCCCCTTGTTGGTTAATAATCTTGTTTTCATGTAAGTTACAACGTTTCAAATATTAAAGCAAGTACTTGAAATAGCTACAGCCATAATATCCTCCATGAACACATGAATAGATGGGCTCACCACACTGCTGAAGGAATAAATTTCCTTCCCTCATTAGTGGGTAGCACTCACCACACACACACACACACACACACACACACACACACTGCTGTCTTTCATTTATTGTAGCATTTATTGTACTGCATAAGATAGGATAGGTTTTCACTGAAAGAAGAGGAAGTAGACAAAATGCAGTTAGCAGCTCTATAGTTCCAATTTCAAGATTTATTTTATTCTTTTTATTTCCAGCTTCTTCTTTTGTTTCTACTTTACTTTATATTGTTTATTCTATTACAGTTGTCCCAATTTTTTACCTTTTGCCCCTCTCCACCTAGCCCACTCCTCTCCCACAATCACCACACTATTGTCCACATCCATGATTATCTATACATGTGCTTCAACTAATCCCTTCCCATTCTTTCCACCGTTCCCCGCCTCCCCCCTCTCCTACCACAGCGATCAGTCAGTTCCATGTTGCCATTATCTCTGGTTCTGTTTTTCTTGTTAGTTTATTTTGTCCTTTAGATTCCAGTCGTAAGTGAGATCATATGGTATTTGTCTTTTTCCAACTGGCTTCTTTCACTTAGCATAATACTCGCCATTTCTGTCCATGCTGTCACAAAAGTTAGGATGACTTCTTTCAGCTGTGTATTATTCCATTGTGTAAATGTACCATAATTTTTTGATCCATTCATCTACCAATGGGCACTTAGGTTGCTTCCAGCACTTAGCTATTGTAAATAGCACTACTGTGAACACTGGGATGCATAAGTTCCTTTGAATTTGGTGTTTCAGGATTTTTAGGGCATATTCCCAGAAGTGGAATCTCTGGGTCAAAAGGCAGTTCCATTCTTAGTTTTCTGAGGAAATTCCATACTGTTTCCCACAGTGGCTGCACCAGTCTGCATTCCCACCAATAGTGCACTAGGGTTCCCTTTTCTCCACATCCTCTCCAACACTTGTTTATTTATTAATGATAGACATTCTAGCAGGTACAAGATATAATAATATCTCATTATAGTTTTGATTTGCATCTCTGACAGCTAGTGATGTTGAGTTTTTTTCCATGTGTCTATTGACCATCTCTATGTCCTTTTTGGAGAAGTGTCTATTCAAGTCCTCTGCCCATTTTTTTAATTGGGTTATTTGTCTTCCTGGTATTAAGTTGTATGAGTTATTGATGTATTTTGGAGATTAAACCCATGTCTGTTGTATCATTGGCAAATATGTTCTCCCATACAGTTGGTTCCCTTTTCATTTTGATGATGGTTTCTTTAGCTGTGCAGAAGCTTTTTAATTTAATGTAGTCCCATTTGTTTATTTTTAATATTTATTTTATTCTAAACCCTGTTTCCTATCTCCTTACAACTTTGAGTACAGTTTTTTTTCCCCCTTTATATCCATATCAATAAATTGGGAATCTTTTGTTCTGTTTTGCTGGAGTGATAATGTATCCTTCAAGATAAATTGACAACAGATTTTTGAGCTGTATAAAAGAAAATGATCCTCCATTATCTTTTTAAATGATTTCCACTTTTTTTAATATTGCAGAACTTGTAGCCTTTTATAATTTTTATAGACATACCTGCACTGTAACAAACCATAAAGCCCTTTAAGTCTGAGAGCTTTGGTTGTTACTCTAAGAACAAGATATTTCTATTTGTAATAAGATTTCTAGTTAACATCTACTTAACATCTATTCCTCTCAGTGACCTTGTTAAAAAAATTTAATGGCAGAAAACTTTTATGAAAGAAAGGGTTTGTTGAACCAAATGCTAGCCAGGAAAGGACAGGTCCTGGGAGCGCAGTCTAAGCCATCGGCAGCAGGGCTAGATGGAGAAGGCAGCGTGTCCTCTGCCCTTGAGTTCACAGGATCTTTTATGTACAGGGGTGGGCAAAAGTAGGTTTCCAGTTAATACAATACAGTAATTATGCACTAATACAATGATTAATGTACAGTAATACAAGAACAACTCTTGTATACTTCAAACTGGAAACCTAGTTTTGTCCACCCCTGTATATAAATTATGTTTTGAGGAAGAAAGGTTTAAGTTGTTTTGAAAGAATTTGCATTGGCTACAGATAAGTGGGTGGGAAAGATGAAGGGAGGCTGTTCTTAAGAGGAAGGTGCACAGTCCTTAAGGAAGAATATTTGCTATTGATTGGTGCTGGGCAAGTCCCAGAAGTTCATGCTTAAGCAGGATGTGGTGGTGTCTGGTGGCTGGTTATGTCTTTTTAGATGGTCCCTTGGGATTTAACACTAATTCAAAAGAATATATGCACCCCTATATTCATTGCAGCATTATTTACAATAGTCAAACTATGGAAACAATCCAAGTGCCCACCAATAGACGAGTGGATAAGAAAAGCTATGCCACATATATACAATGGAATTTTAAAAAATGAAATTGTACCCTTTGCAACAGCATGGGTAGACCTAGAGGGTATTGTGCTAAGTGAATTAAGCCAGTCATGTGGAATCTGCAGAACAAAATAAATGAACAAAGAAAATTGAAATAGAACTGGTCGTTGCCACATGGCAGCGGGGTGAAAGTGGTGAAGAGACTAGGAAGACAAATTGATAGGCTACAAAACAGTTACAGGGAAGTTAGTAAATCATGGTAAATATAGTCAATAATGTGATAACTATGTGTGGTGCCAGTCGGGGTACTGGAAATATCGAGGGGAACACTGTGTGAAGTAGATGCTTGTCTAACCACTGGGCTGTTACCTGAAACCAATGCATAATTAAAAAAATATAGATGGCCCCTTGGAAGTTGATTCAAAGCTCCAAGGAATGGAATTCAGGAATGTGGGCCCTATATTGTTAGTTGGTCCACAGCTGGTAATGGGAACTACTTTTGTCTATTTCTCTCACTCTCTCCACCTGCTGTAATGTAATTTAGGACATCTCAGAATTATTCTCTTGTGAACGTAGAGGTCCCTGGACCTGAACTCCTAGTGGTAAATGAGTATTTATTATTCCTTTTCATTTACCCAGTGTTAAAGAAAAAAATTATTATTTACTTATTAAAGAACAGTAAAGCAGACTTTCTTTATTCAGGACAATCATGGTAGGTATAAGGACCACCGCAAGGGGGTTTTAGGTGCGGGGAGATTGTACTCAACTCTGAATACAAGGAAAAGTGAGAATCTATTGACAAGGAGAATGGTGGACAGACACTCACTAAGTGGAAAAATCAGGGATAAGGGGGATTCTGGTTAAACAGACCTCACAGGGTTCTTCCTTAAGACAGGCCAGAGTGACCAGACAGCACTTAGGAGATGGTGGAGGACAAAGAATCTTGTCAGATATTGAGTTTGATCAAATATCAAGGATGGGATATTCTGGGTTTTTTTAATTTTATTAAATTTATTTGGATGACATTGCTTAATAAAGTTACATAGGTTTCAGATATACAATTTTATATCATCTGTATATTGCATTCTGTGCTCATAATCCAAAGTCAAGTCTCCCTCTGTCACCATATATTTGACCCCCTTTACCCTTTCTGCCTCCCCTGCCCCACTCTCTCTCTGGTAGCCAGCAAGCTATTGTCTGTGTCTGTGAGTGTGTGTTTGTTTGAGTGAAATCATATGGTTCTTGACTTTCTCCATCTGACTTATTTTGCTTAGCATTATATTCTCAAGGCCCATCCATAGTGTCACAAATGGCAACATTTCATCTTTTCTTATGGCTGATTAATATTCCATTGTATATATGTACCACATCTTCTTTATCCAATTATCCATCGAAGGACACTGGTTGTTTTCTTGTTTTGGCCACCAGTAATAATGCTGCAATGAACATAGGGGTATATATATATCTTTACAAATAAATGTTCTTAAACTTTTCAAGTAGAATCCCAGGAGAGGTGTTGCTGGGTCCTATGGTAACTCTATTCTTAATTTTGGGGGGAACCTCCATACTGTTTTCCATAGTGACTACACCAGTTTCGTTCCCACCAGCAGTGTGTGAGGGTGAGAATGAGAGATTCTATAAACCAACTTAGCAGAATTCTTGCTAGAAATAGTGTAGAGATGAACACAAAAGCCTAAAATTTGATCAAAGAATCTTTGGCACCAGACTGTAGATAAGGGGAATGAGAAAGTTAATGGATCCTAAGTGATTTCCTGGTCCACATGTTTTATTAACTAGTAATAATAGTAAGTCATCTGTAAGGGATGCTGAGGAAGGGACTCTGTTTAGTATAGAACTAATATTCTAAGTACTTAGTAAATATTTGTAGTATAAGTAACATTATTCTGGATTTTTTGCTTTTTGCCTGATTTTTATTTCTGTTTTGGAAGATAAATATAAGATAGTCACACTTTATACAATTTATTTGGGGAGTCAAATAGATATAAAACAAAAAGTTTTGAAATGGGGATTAGGATTTGGAGCTCTGAAGTGCCTTGCCTTTAACTTTAAGTTATCTTTTAATTTTTCTGAAATTTTAGGAGTTTTTTTACATATTTCTAAAAGAAACACAGCTGTGTTATAACACATTTTTTCCCTTAACTGTAGCTCTCTAACTAAGCCCTCAAACTCTCTCTCAAGCTACTGAAACTTTCCAGATTCTCCATGTTAATAAGATTTTTTATGGAGATGATACAGGTGTACCTTAAAACCTATTCCAAAGTTTTGATTTCTTTATATGTTATTATGAGGGTGTAGACTAGGTAGGCTTGTTTTTGTCCAGTGTATTTCTTGCAAGAGAAGTATAAAATAAAAACTATTTTCAAATGTATTTTTTTTGTTAGGATTAAGAATGAGTAAGGAGCATAACACCAAAACATTTAGGAATCCATTAATATCCTTCCGTTTGTGCTTCCAGTGGGAAGGCTGATTTAAAAGGTTGGATCTTAAAGACTGTTAAGAATAAAAAAAAATGTTGAATTTTATAACTTTACATATGAAGATTTAGTCAAACTAAGGCTTAACTCAAGGCAAAGAGGTTTATTTAGCAATTTAAGTGTTTGCTTCAAGTGAACTTCAAAATTAAAGTTAAAATAAAGAAATCATAAATTTATGCATTTTAATTCTAGTATACACTCAACACATTAGTTGTATTGTTTCATGATTTTTAAATGTAAGTTAGGACCACATCTTATTTCTGATATTCCCATCAGACATTGGCATTCACTAAATGTTGGTTAAGTGAATTATATAACTTTTTATTTTAAATATGTGTGGTTTGACTTGCAGTATATCTGATTAGTGTAGTAAAAATCTTACAAAGGTTTACTATATTTTTTAAAAACTCTATTCTTATACTGCTGGCCAAGATGGAGGCATAGCTGGAAACACTGTACCTCCTCTCACAACCAAGGTTAAGGACAACAAATATTTACAAACAGTAATACAACCAGAATACAGAAAATTGAACTACAGAAGTCCGACAACCATTCAACCAGACTGGTAAGAGAGGTGGAGTCAGCAGCCAGCAGAGTCAGCAGCTGACAGAGAGTGAATGAGGCAGAAAAACGCAGTGGCTGCCAGACCCAGGAGTGCCAGGAATGGTAGGTGCCGTGGACCTCGCAGACCCCATATGTGGGGAGGAGACAAGCAGGGCACGCAGGGCACGCAGGGCAGTTGACCGACCTCGGACACACATTCGCGCGCAGATAAACTAGGCAAGAGCAGGCAGTGAGACGGACCGCACAGCCCAGGGCCCCAGCGACAAAAAATAAAGCCTAAAAACACCAATTGAAAAGGTGCCAGGAGAGGCTCCCAGCCTCATAGGAGAGGTTGTTGGGGAGACTCGCAGGATCCTGGAGCGTGCATAGGC
>PVKM010046064.1:0-11799 GCA_004027735.1 Carollia perspicillata
GCAATGGGTTCCAGGCACATGATCATCAGGAGCCCACTATGGAATGGTGTGGACTGCGGCAAATTGCAGAGCTGTGCCCCAGCTAAAGGTGGCAGCAGCTACTCAGCAACGTCCAATTATTATGTGAAACTGTGAAGCCAGTTTTGCCAACTTTTGAGAAAAGCTAAAAAATAAAAATTTAAATCTCCTTATTGTTTAACATTGGGAATGAAATCAAATGGAAAGCTATATGAACTAAACATGGTCCTCGGGGCTGCCAGTCTTGGACTTCAGCAAGAAAATCTTATACTAGCACATGGCTACAGAAAAACATAGGGATTTTCCTCCCATTTCCAGGCGTATTTGCTTTTGCCTTACATCTGATCCTTTAAAAAAAGAAACCGTTTAAGAAGAGCATTTGTGTGTGATATGCAGACTGTGAAATATTTAAGCATGTGAAATATGTATTTATCATGTATTTTAAAAAATGTATAATATGAACCAATATCACCCTAATAAATTTATTTTTTATAAAAGTATTCTATGATTTAAATGTGGAGAATTGCCATATTAACAATTAAAATCAAGTCAAATGATACTTAAAAGTCAAGTTTACTTCAAGGGTTCAACAATTCTGTGATTTTTTTTTCTCTGCTCTACTTTCTGTTAGCAAAGTCCACTTCATTCATTCAACAAATATTTTTGAGACACCCTATGTGGTAGGCTCTGTTGTAGGGGGTGGGAATACAACAAGGCAGACAAAACTCCTTGCCTTCATGGGATTTACATTCTTGTGGGAAGATAGCCAATAATTAAACTTCGAAAGCAAATTATACCGCACACATAGGCTAGGAATGGTTCAGAGGTTTCACTTCAAATGTGAAGAATGTCTAGAACTAAAACATGATCTGACTGGTGTTCTGAGACATCTACAAATGTCAAAGGCTAAAAAGAATTCATATCACAACATATCACTAACCTTATTTAGGAAATGACATAAAATGTTTCGATCCTTAGGAAGTAAATTATTAAGTGTATGAAATAGGAATAAGAGTGCAAGAACTTACTACAATCATTATATCATTATTGTTGTGATATTAAAATACTCATTTAATTATATAAAAAGTTGGTAAAATTAGTGGTTTTTAAAATTCAAGCAATAAAGTACAATATAATGAAAAAACTCATCCAGAAATAGCTATTATGGTATTAGAGGAATTTCATTTCTGAATATATAAAATAGAAAGATGGATGAGTGGGTAGATGAGTGGATGAGTGGATGGAAAGACTGGCTTTTAATAATTGGGATCAAACTATGTTACGCAATGTTCTAGAACACATCTGGGGTTAAAATCTTCCCTCTGCCACTGTCTAGTGAGTAAATGTGACTTGACCACATTGTGTTGCAGCTTCCCCATTTGGTAATGAAGTGATAAAGTACTTACTCACAGCATTTTGTAGATATTGAAGGAAATAACTCATATACATCGCTTAGAACACTGTATGGAACATACTAAATGCTCAGTAAATGTTAGCTGCCACTTTCTGCTTCATTAGTCCATTAATGTTTTAATCCTAAAATTATTTTACTCCTACTTTCTACCTTCACTTCCCATTCTATTATTTCACCATCATCTTTGAGCTACTCATTCTATGATTAGGTTGTTTTAAAGTGAGAAACATCCATGAGGATTATTTTTAGTTCTTTGTCAGACTGCATTCAGTAACAGAAGAAATGGTTTCTTCTCCTCCGCCTCTTATTTCAAGTACCCTCGCCTAGTTGCCTGCTAAGCCTTCTCAACTTGTTCATACTTAGCTGTTCATCTCTTTTTTCTCTTTACTCTAATAAGGCATGGATGACTTCCCTTTGACCTGCCTTCTGTGCATTTCTGTGTTCTGTTTCTTCTGCTTACACTAGTATTTTAATGCTGAGTATTTAGCGTTCTGCACATTCCTTCATAGCCCAAGTAGGGCCCTAGGGCTCGTGGTGGTGGTGGGTGGTAGGTCCGGGCGTAGGAATACAGATGAGCCGAGGGTCTCTGCAGTCCTAGCTGGGCCACTGGCTCTCTGTTCCACATTCCTAAATTTCAAGAAATAATCTGTAGTAACTGGGTTCACTGTACTTAGTGGGGGAACGGAAGAATTCATTTTTGTAGGAGTGCTCTTTTCCTTCAGATTATCTCCCCATGACATGCAGCCTGGGAAACTTCACCACCAGCTGACTCTGCCCCCATTTTCCACTCCCTCATTTTTCCAGGCCCTCCCCATAGTCATCGCTCCAAATTCTTCCCCAGAGGACCTCAGCGTAGTTCTCATGATCCCTGTAAGCTTCTACATCATACTTTAACTGGTCAAGGGCACCTTCACTTGCTTTTCTAAAAAATAGTGCCATTTTCTCAAAGAACAGTCATGCAAGAAAAAAGATGATTTGTCTTACTTGTCAGAGAGAGGAAAGGAAACCTAGGAAAAAACTGAATAATGGGAACTAGATAACAATTAATGGAACATGCACTCAGGAGGATAAATGCAATTATTAAGAATTATATTGACAATAAGACCTTCAATAATATGTCAACTATGTAAAAATTATTTATACATTTATTTATTTATTCAGAGTATAGAAAAATTAATTAAAATATTTTAGCATTATCTTTAGATTGTGGGATTATAGAAGATTTTTGTTTTCTAAGTTTTCTGTAATTTTCAAACTTTCTAGATTATACCACTTAGATAAACAGTGAACAGAATCCATAAAAGATTATTTAAAGAGAAAAGTAATTTTATCCAGTGTAGCATTTTCAAGTGCAGAAATATAATTAGAAAAAAAAATGACTCTCACACCAAGGCTGAATCTTATTACTTTTCTTAAATATGTAGACTCAGACAATTATTTCTATTAGCATAAGCATCATAGCCCACCAAACATGAATAAGGAAAGTATTTTGTGTGACAAAGCTAATTCTCCAAAACTGTGTGATGATACTTTGGTAAGAACCAACAGATTTGCCAATATAACCTCTGATCCATTTGTCATTCAGCTAGCTATTTGTTCTTTCAGAGGACTGTTTTTACCCTAAGGGCCAATTTCATTTAAAAAAAAAAGAAAGAATACACGCAGATGAATTTTATGATTTTCTTCCTTTCTTCCACCACCTGAAAATCAAACCAAGTAATGCCAATGTTCTGCCTTTTAGGGATAGATGCAGATTGCCCCCATAAAAATGAAAACTTTAGACTCTTCCTGGTCATGAAGAAAACTCATGCTTGTCCAAAGAAAGGCATGAAATCAGGAGTTAACAGAGATTCTCATTTAGGAAAGAATTGTCACCATTTTTGCTGTGCTCCGGCCAGAACAACATATGGCAGCCCAGCTGACAAATATAATCTTTTCCTCTTTTTTCCCATTTCACATGCACATTTCATTTGTGGAATATTAAAACTTCACACAAAGTGCCTGTTAACCCCTTGGCACCACAGCATCCCTCGTCTGGGATGTGCTATTTCCCAGAATCCTCCCCTCCAGCTGTGAAAAGGTTAAGGCCAATAGAGAAAGAACCGGAGGTCAGGGGCCTTCTGACTGACTTCCCTGCCTCTGTTGGGAAGGGACAGACTCTCAGCACTGTCAGGCAAAGTTGCCTTTATGCTAGAAAATTAATAGCTTCCTGGCTTCATTATAAACTACCCTGTTAACCTGCATCCCAGAGCCTGAACTAGAGGTATTTTCAGAAGCAGCTATTCTCACACCCTGCTGTCTGCGGGGACCCAGACAGGCCCACTCTCCACTCTACGAGCACGCTGCCAGCCCCATCCTAAAGAAAGCAAGCATGCACACGTGATCTAAATGGAAAAGACAACTTGACAACTTGGTTCAGTTCTCCACCATCCTCCCGAGACTCAAGCATTGGTCCAGGTTCGCAAATCTTTGCTGACAAAGGCAGCGTGAGAGGCCTGCTGGCACTCACCCACATTGCACTGTAGAACCCCCTGTAATTCCAGGCAGCCCAAACCCACTCCCAACAAGATGTGTCAATGTACAATTTCCCTTTCCATTCGCTCCTTTATATTTTGGGTTTTATTTAGAAAAGCTGCTTAGTATAAAATAGGGCACTCAATATATATTTGTTAAATATTTCAAACATACAAAAATCAGAAAATAGTGCATGACATATACCCATGGATTCACCACTGAGATTAAACAGATGGTACCATTTTGCCATATCTGCATCAAATGATTCTCTTTCTAAAAATTAAAAAATAACATATAAAATATTTTAGGAGCATCTAACCACACACAGCATTCCTTCTCCCCCAGGTTTGCCACTACTCTGAAATGGGCGTGCATTATTCTTTTGCAAGTGCCCTAATACACAAGCATGTAACCAAAATACATACATATACTGGTAGTTTGCCTCTTTCATATTTACCATGAATAGTAGCATGTTGTACATATATTTACATATGTTTTCTGCTTAATATCATGCTTCTTTGTGCAATTTATTCATGCTGATATCTTCAGATCTAGGATGCAATTTTAATTATTGTATACTTTCCCATAATTTCAACACATGGAAGTTTTTATACAATCCCCTAATAATGGACCAGTAAGTTATTCCATGTTTTTGCTATTGTAAACAATTGTGCTTGGAACATCCTCAGTCATGTCTCCTGATATACATAGGCCGTCTATTCTCAGGGGTGGATACAAGGAAGTGAAACCGCAGAGTCCTAGACTCCCAGCATCATCAGTTTTACTACATTGACTGTTTTTCAAAGTGACTGTATCTGTTCCAGTTTTCACCATCAACTAGAAAAGTTTCTGTATCCCCACTTTCTTGCCAACATTTTGTGCAATCAAACTGAATAACTTTGGCAAAAATTGTATGTAGTTGGTTACTTTTTTAAATTAAAACACCAAGATGCTGTTTTATTATATCACATAAGCAAAGATTTAAAAAGTTGGAAGTACCTAGCACTGATGAAGTTGTGAAAAAACAGGCATTCTCATAAACTGTTACCAGAAATTCAAATAGCTACAACCCAACTAGCAGAAAACTGATCAGCATAATATCAAACCCTGAATATACCCTTTTGCACCAGAAATTGTACTCCTAGAAATGTATGTTAGGCAGTAACTGGACAAGTGTACAAAGATACACACAAACATGTTATTAAAGTCTCATTCGTAAGTTTAAATTGCTACAAACTTAACTGGTCACCATCAATAGAAGAATTATTCAAAACAAAATGGCTTACTCAGAATTTATGCTGTGATTAAAAGTAACAAGGTAATCTATATTTATGAGCATACAAAAATATTCAAGATTTAATGTAAAGTAGAAAAAGGGGACACTATAAAGCAGTATTATAATAGGATTAGGTTTTTTTGTTTTTAAAAACTGTGTTTTTCTACATAGAAAAGGCCTAGATGGTATATAATAAAACAATGCAGCAGTTATTTCTGGATAGTAGGATTACAGAGAACATTTTTTCAAGTTTATAGTTTTCTTTTTTCCTTCTTATTGAATTTGTTGGGGTGACATTGTTAATAAAATTACATAGGTTTCAGATGTATAGTTTCACAACACATCTGTACACCACATTGTAGATTCACCACGCCAAGTCAAGTCTCCTCCCATCACCATTTATCCTCACTATATGGTTTTTTGTTGATGTAATGTTCAGCTCCCTAATTATTGGTGGCATAGAGCAGCTCTTCTTATATTTATTAGACATTCATTTTTTTCTTTTTTGTAAATCACCGATTTTAAAAAAGTGTTTCCCTTTTTCTTATTGATTTGTAGATTTTATAAATATTATCATCATCCTCTTCAAGCTAGTCAATAGCTAATCTTTGTACATTGTTTTTCATATCATTTTGACTATCTGTGAAGTTTTTATCAAAGATTAGTTTTGACTATATGGAATATAGTCAAATTTATCCTTGTCTTATAACTTGTCTTTGTGGTGTCTTAGGAAATGTTTTCCCATACTACAATACTAAAAATATATATATAAAACCCTATACTTTATTATAGAGTCAGTTTGGCTACATTGTTTGTTTTGAAAATGCAAATTTGTTCCAAGAAAATTTATATAATAAAATATATGAACATAACACAAATTTCCAATTTGCTTATGTGTAATTTTGTCTGCAAGAAACACTTGGTGAATGCAAAAAACAGCATGCAGCTTAACCAAGCTGTGTAGCAATGCTAGGAGTATGCAGAACACACACACTGATGGACCTGAAACATCCACCAGCTACCTCAGTTCACAGGTGTGTCACAGGCCATGCCCATCCACACCTGGTGTCACAACTTTCCATGAGATTTCAGATAACTTTCTTCCTGTGCTTCAGGATAACTAACCAGTTGAAACTCCTCTGATGACCATTCCATAGGCAACCTTCCAGGTTTTTTAAGGTCAAGTGCCATATTTGTTGTAGTATTTACATATTTTGTAACCATCTACTATTTGCAAAATTATGCTTCCAGGTTTTTCCTCATATTTACTTTTTCTGTGTCAATGACAAAAGTTTTAAGTGTTGTTCTCTTCATCAAATTTCTCCCCTAAGCCCTGTGCCTTTTACTGATTTTGTATGATGAGATCATTTTTAGAAACACATAAGTTTCAGCATAGCAGAACAGAACACGAGGTGTACAGTTTTATGCCTTCCACATTTTCCACCCAGCTCTTTAATCCATCTGCTATTTAATTTCATTAATATTGTACCGTTCAGATAATTTTTGAATAAGGAAAACTAGTTAGCCTAAACTTTAGTTATTACATGTTTCTTTTACCTTTCTTGTCTCAACTTCACTAGCTAGGACCTCCAGTAAAAAGTTTGATTAAGACTGAGACAACTGGTATCAGTGACTTTGGATGTTTCTCAACTTTCATAATTTAAAATATTTGTTTTAAGCTTTTGGGAGATATATTTTTCTCAGGAAAAGGAAATTCCTTTTTATTAATAGTTTGCTAAACAAGATTACCACGAATCACTTTTGAAATTTATCTGCTATACTTTGTAGATCTATGAGATTATCATATGGCTTTCTTCTTTAATCTCTTAATGTAATGGTCTATAATAATAGCTTTGCTTAATGTTAAACTATCTTTGTTTCTTTTGAGATAAGTCCAAATTAACTATAAAATAGATATATGTGATTGATATTTATGAGTGTGTATGTTTGTATATGTGTTATGAATTATGTAGTACATTATATTTCTATGGAGTTGTTTCAGTATCGTCTACAAATAATAAAAATTATTCATTTCAGCTGTATAGTTTGAAGATTCTAGGAAGATGTATACAGTCATGTGACAACCATAATAATCAAAACATTCCATAACCCACCATATTTTTGTCTTCCTGCAATTTTACTACGAGGTGTTTAGTTGTGGCTTTCTTGAATTTTATATCACATGAAATTCATTGAGCTCCCGAAAACTGTAAGTTATTGTTCTTGACTAAATTTTGGAAATTTTCACCTTTTATTTTATCAAATAACTTTTTTACACAATTCTTCTTCTGAGATTCCAATAACATGTATGTTGTTATTATTAATACTGTCTCACAGAATTTGAAGTTTCATTTATACTTAAATTTTTTCTCTTTGGTTTTGCATTGAGTAATTTCTATTAAACTGTCCTCAGAGTTACTGATTCTTTTTTGTGATATTTCAAATATGTTTCTTAGTCCATCTAGTGAATTTATTTCAGTCATAATTTTCAGCTCTAAAATTTCCATTTGGTTCTTTTCACAGTTTCCATTTTGCCGTTGTGATTCCCTATTAGTTCTCTCATTTTTACCATGTTTTCCTTAAACTCTTTGACATATTACAATTAACTTCTTTAAATATACAAGGTCTATCCAGAAGGTATCCAGCCATGTAATGTGAAAATAGAAACATTTATTGAAGCAGATACAAGATTCAAGACACATTATACATAGAACAATGATGCCTTAGTTGCCCTCAAAGTAGGCACGTTGGGACCTGACATAGTTCTCCCAATTGCCATCAGCTGCCTCATCATATTTTCCTGAATCTCATCAACAGTCTGAAATCTCTTCCTTTTCAAAGGTGATTTTAGTTTTAGGAAAAGCCAGAAGTTTCAGAGCACCAAATCTGAGCTATAGTGGGACTGAGTCACCTGAGTGATTTGATGTTTTGATGAAAAACTCTGCACGAGATGTGATGCATGAGCGAGTGCATTGTTGTGAAGAAGCTGCCAATGGCCAGTTGCTGATAGCTGTGCCCTTTTGAATCATCCAAATAGTTTCTGCAGAGGAATGTTCAAGCTTCACACAAAATTGGATGCAGATACGTTGCTCTACTCGCTCAGTCATTTTGAATGCAATGGCCACATAGTACACATGCTCACTCAATGGCATCTACCACCTCCACTGACTAGTACAGTGAAGTCATCATTGTTCACTCATGTGCATTCCAACCCATTCTACTTGGCTGCCAGGTTACATCAATATCATGAGAACCATTCTCATTATATTAACAATGGCTAGACTTTTTGCAGGCTGACCTCATATTTTTATGATTTGCTATGAAGTTTTTATTTACTAACTCTAATATCTCTGCCCAATCAGAGTAAGTTTCTATTAACTGTATTCTTCCCCTTTGAGTTATGGTCACAATTTCCTATTTCTTTGGATATCTAGTAAGTTTGGTCAAAACTCAAAATTGTAGCTAATACATTGATGAGACTATGGTTTCTGTTTTGTTCTTCAGACAAATGACAAATAATTTCCTGGATTCTAACCTAAAAATCTATCCCTCCTATGGCAGACAGTCACTGATATCTATGTTAGGTTTTTTTCTTTCAACTTCTGATTTTTAGCCTGGCCTCATAGCCATCTCTACTATCCCTGAGTGATTCAGTGATCAGTCAAGGATTTGGGAAGATATTCACTCAGCCTCAGCTTTGTGCTGTTCAAGGAACTCGATCTGTCAGTCTCTCAGCAAACTCACTCTGTTCACGAGCTGTCTTGCCTTTCAAAGACAGATCTATTTTGCCTGCTTTTTCTCTGGGATCTTGGGGAATTTTTCATTTATATAAATAATTTAGCAATTATGAAGTAATAGAATATACATATTGGTCTCTGTCCCCGGTTCCTATCACAGAACTCCTTATATCCTTTATAAAATTCTAAGCGACAAGAGCACCAAAGCATCTTTTGTTCTAATATTTTGACTTTGGCCCTGTCCATGACCAGGTTTCTGAAATTTCTAAGAGAAGAGCACTAGAAGCAGCTATTGTTTTATTGAAGCAACTCTGGGTTGGCTCCTGGACAGCTCCTGGGTGGGGACTGGTCACTGGAGAGCCATAATTAAAAGCTTGGAATTTTCAGCCATGCCCCTCATTCTCATGAGAAGATAGAAAGCTAAAAATGGAGTTTATAATCAGTGATGCCTACATGATTAGGCCTCACACAAGCCCAAAAGTATAGGATTCAGAGTGCTTCCAGGCTGGTGAACACAGAGTGGTGCTGGGAGAGTAGCACTTCCAGAATGGGCATGAAAATTCCACACCCCTTTCCACATACTTTGCCCTTTATATCTCTTCCATCTGCATCCTTTATCATATCCATTGATAATCAACCAGTAAATGTAAGTGAACAGTTTTCCTGAGATACGTGAGCTGCTCTAGCAAATTAATTGAACCTAGAAGGGGGTTGTGGAAGCCTCTGATTTATAGCTAACTGGTCAGAAGCACCTGGACTTGTGATTGGCATCTGAAGTGGAGGAAGGTGCAGCCATGTAGGACTGAACCCTTAACCTGTGGTATCTGACAGTACCTCCAAGCAGACAGTGTCAGAATGAAGTTAAATTATATGACACCCCCCCCCAGCTGGTATCAGAGAGAATTGTTTATTGTTTGGGAAAAAAAAACTCACATTTGGTAACCAAAACTGACAGAAGGTAAGTGTTCTGTGTAAAAGTAAAGGAAACACATGGGATAAACTGACTACAAGATTTTTTTTTTATTTTAAATAGAGCTCAACTAGAGATTAGGGCAGAGTTTTTTCTTAAGTTTTGGATCTTAGTCTTACTAAAAATATCTTTATTTTACCCTTAATCTTGATTTATTTTTTAGATATGAGTTAAATTCTAAGTTGACAGTTTTTTGACAGTATTTTAAAGATGATAATTCTTTGTCTTCTGCATTATACTGTTAATAATTAGAAACTGCTGTTGGTTTAACTTTTTTTTTTTTTTTTAGAAAATCTGTCTTTTCTCTCTGGCTACTTTTGCAATCTTCTCTTTGTCTTCAGGATGATTCTGCATATTGACTGTGATATATTTATGTGGGCATATTTTAATTTCTCTTGCTTGGAATATGTTGTTTTTCTTGAACTGGTATCTCACGTCTACATATCGATTCTTGAAAATTCTCTGCCTTTGTCTTTTTAAATTTGCCTTCCCTCTTCCAGTCTCCTTTCCTAGGACTCCTATAAAAATTCTGTTGATCTTTCTAATTCTAACCTCCATAGTTTCGAAACTTCCTTTCATATTTGTGTCTATTTATATTTCAAACCATACTCTGGGTAACTGCATCATTTCATTTTCTGGTTCAGCTATATCTTTTAGTTTCCTAGTTCTTCCATTTTGTTTAGCTAATAACTTGTCAATGGATTAACTGGTTACTTCAATTTTCTGGTGTTGTGAATGATGCTAAATGCCCCCGCACACACACACAGAACCCTTGAGGGCCTGTAGACATAAGGCCTATAGACCCTCTGAGAGCAGAGGGTCTCACAATTATGTCTCCATTACACAGCACACAGCTACCCACCTGAAACTGGAAACCAACATAACATTGTTGCAAACCGAAAATAAGCCAACAATTCAGTCTTTAACAGGTTAATTTTCATATTTAGAAATTATGTTTGATTTCTTATCTGCTTATTCCTCTTAGTGTCTTATCCTTTTCTTATGTTTTGGATTCTTCTTTCATATTTTTAATTATAATAAATATACAATCTCCATCTACTGTCTAAGGCTCTAATCTTTCTCTTTATGTGTGAGTGTATGTATAAATGTATGTTGGCTGACTCTTGTTCATGATGGATTATTTTTCATATACTTTGTGATTTTTGATTATGAGCTCATTTATATTGAGGCTTTGCCCATGGAAATCTAGTGTGCTATGGGTTGGGGAAATGTTCTTCCCAAGTTCAATGCTTGCTGCATCCTGGTACCAAATTGCATGTTGATTTCTTGGCTTAAGAGTTCCTAAATAATGCTAATACTATGATTGCAAACCCAAACCCCCTCACAAAGTTCAGTTTGGGGGTTTTTCATTCTTCTGAATTTAATTATCATTATTATCATTACTATTATTTAACTGATAGTACAGGCTGAGCTTTATGCAGATATCTTAGTTCTAGCTTCCCACTTCATCTTCTGTCCCTGCATGGACACTAAAACCTAAGCCCCTAGGTGATTAAGACATACAGCCTCTTCCAGGATAGCCACCAGTTCAGTTCATATGTTTATTTATTTAATTCTCATGTGAGTTTCCAGCAGTTTGGAACTTCCATTTTATTTATGGAAAGCTCAGCCGCGTATTACTATATTAAAACTGCTATAGTGTGGCCGGCATATGTAAGTGTTTCAAGCAAGAGAATTTTCGGATGATTTTGGTCTGTTGTCTCACCAGAATTCCCATTCACTCTTCAACTCACTCCAGTGGTTTCCCATCCATATCAGGCTCTGAAACTGCTCTTACTGAGGTCACTAACGACATTCATGTTGCCAAATCCAGTGGACAGTGTTCTGTCCCCTTGCTCAGTTTTTCAGC
>PVKM010046065.1:0-11798 GCA_004027735.1 Carollia perspicillata
CATTTCCCACTCTGTGGCGGGGGGTGGGGAGAGGAGAAGGGGACCTTGTGTCCAGGCTGAGTTGGTTCTACCCAGTCTTTTTTCGAAAGGTGAAAGGTGCTGTGTCCCTTCCAACCTGTGCCTTTTGCAAGCATCTCTGCTTGATATTTACTTTATGTCAATTCTGGGAAAGGGCTCCAAACTCCCTCCAAACTATTGGCAGGAGAAGAATTACCATTTAGTTCAAGCCTAGCTCTCCAGCCATATCAGTTTTACTGAAGAGGGAACTTTTATTAGTTCCAGTGTGACTTGGAATTAATGGCAGTTTCTTCCCTGATATCTATTTAATTTGTCAAACTGGAATTGCTGTGTAAGGCCCTGGGCTCAAATTACAGAACAAGGGGCCCCTGAGGTGGAAGAGAATGGGGATAAATATAATATATCCATGCTGATTAATACTCTTGGCTTCTTGGTGTCGGGGGCCTGCGTCTGTCCTTATTTACGACATGGGAGGTGCTTGCAGGGAGGCTCCTGGCCCGTTATCCCTGGTCTTTTGCTATTCATCTGTGCTCAGTGCTTGAAGCATGATTTTGTTTACTATCCTATTATGTCACTGAGATGGATAGATAGACAGACAGACAGATAAAGACAGACAGACTCACTTCCTTCCTTTTGGAAGGAATCAGAGGCACCCCTGACGGGCAGGGTTGGACCGAGAACAGCTGAGGGGAACCTTACACCGAGACCTCCCTTTCTGTGCCCTCCAGTGTGAGTACCGCATGGATGTGGCGTGGTGCTGTACCAGGTCATTCATTCACACACACATAGTTTTAAAATTTCATACTAACTCTGGAGAGTAGATCCCACTAATAGCCCCATTTTATAGATAAGGAAACTGAGACCCCCTAATCTCTGGGCTTATCTACTTCACTAGCAGGGCCTTTAAGCAAGGGCTGACATTTGTTAGACCTTCACAGTATAGCTTGGTGCTGTGCTGAGTGCAATATAAATATTTCATTTAATCCACCCCAGAATCCCATGACGTGGGTAGTTGTACCCATGTCAGACGGAAACCTGAGGTGTGGGTGAGGTAACTTGCCCAAGGTCACGTACCAAGAGGTAGAGGAGCCACGACTGGATCCCAGGTCTCTGTGGCTCTGGTGCCTTTGTATGTTAGCTCCTGAGTTATTCTAATAGCCCTCTTCTTCTTTGACTGAAAATATTGGGTTGGCTAAAAAGTTTGTTTAGTTTTCTCTGTACAGTGGCTGTAGTGGTGTTTAGTTGTCTTTAACTTCATTTGAAACAATTTTTTTTAGGTTACATTATGACAGCTGTTGCATCAGAGTGCATTTAAAAAAATCATCAAGATTGGTGAATTGTTGTGCAGCCATTTTAATATTAAAGTTGGGAAAAGATATGCAACATTTTTGGCATGTTATGCTTTATTATTTCAAGAAAGGTAAAAATACACCTGAAGCACAAAAAAAAGATTTCTGCAGTGTGTGGAAAAGGGCCTGCGACAGATGAAATGTGTCAAAAGTGGTTTGCGAAGTTTCTTGTAATTGTTGACATTTTGACCAAATGATTCTTTGCTGTGGGGCTGTCTTGTGCATTGGAAGATGTTTAGCAGCACCCCTGGCCTCTACCCACTAGAAGCAATAGTGGGAGGTCGCCGACATACTCAAAATATCCGAATCAATAAAGTTATTGGTGAAAATGAAAAATGTGTCTTTTATTTTATGGAAAAAACTAAATGGACTTTTTGACCAACTCAGTATATTATTATAATATTATTTTTAAATGTGTACAAACATCTCATAAGGAGTTTGCATTAGTTCTTCTAAAATAACCATAAGACCAAAATGTTAACAATGTTCCATCAAAACTACTACAACCAAATTGATAGTGGTACATAGATATGATGGATGATGGTCTTTTCCTGAAACAGAATCACCCACTCACCCTTTCTGGGTTAAATAGCAGAAAGGCATAGTTACACATTCAGTTTCATATTTAATCTATTGTGGCATTTGGACTTGAAAAATTCCAGTGTACACAATGCCTTGTTTCACATAATTTTGCTGTCTAAGGTAGAATTAACAATTTCAAGGCTTTGCCAGCATGGAGTACTGAAACTTCATATTCCAGCGCTGCTCATGAGCATGCTACCATCACTCACATTTATGGGGTGCCTCTAGACAGCTCTGCTAACCTGCCTGCTTCTCTGGAAGATAAAACTTGATTTGTGGCATCATTAAAATATTAATTAAAGAGGTATTTAATCCATTATGACTGGAAATGAGACTGGAAACCGACATTACTGCTTGTTTCCCAGGGCTCCTCTGCTGATGAAGTTGGTCTTTGCAGAGACCACAGGCACAGCGCTTGCGTGCTCAGCCTGACACCAGGCTCAGCTGCTGTGCAATGTGGTGACTCAGTTCTCCTGCTGCTCCGTTCACACCACTGGTAAACCTGCACTGGTGCAGCCCCTCATGGTGCCGTTTGGTCTTCGCGAGGGTAAATCTGGATGCAGTGTGAGCTCGGAGATCTAGGTCCACACCAGGTTATAGCTGCTTATCCAGATGATCCAGGTCACACGTACGTTAACGCAGACTAAGATCTTCATTGACACGAGAACATAAAATTTGAAAACTCTTTATATAAGATTGCCAAGAAGGAATGCACCCACAGATGGCCGCAGTCTCTGGCCCCACTCCCTGGGGACGCCCTCTCCCTGTCCTCATTCCCGCGCTCCTCAGTGTCCACCACACCACTGGTTGATCACCAGACTTAGGTGGGCTCCCTGCTCCCCTCTGCCTTCATGGTTCAGCTTCCACTCTGGCCCTCTGGCCTTGTTCTCCAACCACCTGAGGTCGATGTACCGTCCCAAGACTTCTCAGCCCCTCTCCCCAAGGAGCGCATCTAGCCCGGATGCAAGCTCTCCACAGGTAGTCACCACATGGGGGCTGTGCAAAGATGCAACACAGGAGGAGCTGGAAAGGTTTCGCCCAAGGGCTCAGGACAATGGAGGGACATGGGTGCCAGATAAGGTGTTTGGGCTTTGTTCCGTAGGCAGTAGAGAGCTAGCACTGGCTTTTTGAGAAAGTAGTGTTCTCTGTTTGGGGGAGCTAACCCTGGGCATTGTACCCTTCCTGTCCCTTGGGCTGCCGTGAAGCAGTAACAGTTTGTGCCATTTAACAAGTTTGAAGTGATAATTTCCTTTGATGAAGAAGGCACCTCTGGAAAAAAGTAAATGGAGAACTAAGAGTCCATCTCTGTATTTCCCATAAGTGAAATGACATTTCCCAAATCACTCCGCTGCTTGGCAATTTTTTCACTAAAAAGAGGAAACTTCATTGCGATCATCTTTCGGCTTCCCCGTTTCACATGGGCTTCTTGAGTTTGATGTAATTCCTCCTGCCAAGCAGGGAGAAGGGTTATTGTCAGAAGTTCCCAGTGAGCTTAGAGTTGTCCAGAGAATCAGGTTACTCTAGGCGACAGGAATCTTGTTCTTTCAAAGGGTGTAATTGGATTACAGAATGCACCACCCAGGGAGTCCCAAACTGAAGTCCTGAGATAGCTCAGTGCCCGAATCCTGCTTTTTCCTTTGTAATCATTACCCCCAAACAGCGGTGTGCTCTGACCCGTGGTTGGATTGCATTTTCCATTTCCTTTGTGGGGTCACGGTAGGGTCTTATTTCATGTTCTCTTCAGGGAATAATTGCTCTTTTGCTGTTTTTCCAACCTCTCCTTTTTGGCATTTTCCCTTCCTACCTTGTGACAGTGAGGAAGCGAATGTTTTCACAGTTGGCCGTTGCGTTCCATCACTGCTGGTCTGACGTCTGCGGGCAGCGGGGAGAGGGGGAGGGGCTCTGCTGCCTTCAGCAGAGTGAAGAATCTCTTTGGTTTCCATCCTCCTTTAAAGGGATGGTAAGTCAAGTTGGAATGAGGGAACAGTTGAAAGCCTTGGGATAATTACCTTCTAAAAACTTACACAGATCTTTGATTTCTTCAAACTGAAAATGATTGCAAACAGTTTATAAACATGAACCTGAAGAATTTGGACAAAGGAGCAGGAACAATGGTGGTTACATGTCTTAAAGTTACGAATGAAAAAATGAAACCAAATGGAGAAATGCATGTTTTCCCTCTCCTGTTCTCTCTCACACGTACCTTATGAGACAAGGTGAGCCCATCACAATAAACTATTTCTAAGCAGGTTCGACCCGAGCCCTCCGTAAGAACCTGCTGCAGTGAAGGAAATGGATGTCTACACGGTGCTCTGGCACTAGTCCCGTGTGACTGCCAAGCCCTTGAGACGAGGCCAGTGTGACTGAGGGACCACATCTGTAATTTCAGTTAATTTTAACTAAACTTAAGTAACCACGAGTCACTGATGGCTGCTTTTCTCATCAGCCGTCCTGGACACGTGGCGATAAATCATCTCCGTAGGACCTACATCACCACCTCTGACGTTCCCACCAAGGTCCAGCGCAGGTATCCACGGCCTCAGGGAGGTTTTACTTAGATATCCAACAAGTCTCTCAAAGTCAGTGTGGCCAGAGAGAACCCTCCCTGCAGTCTTTCCAATCTCGATAAATAAACCCACCATTTATACAATTACCCAAGCCAGAAATGTTTGAGTCAGCCTTTCTTCTTCTCTCTCTCTCTCGATCAGCAAGTCCTCGCTGCCCTTCCTCCAGATTATATCCTGAATCACCCAATTTCTGTCCATGTCTACTGCAACCCTCTGAGACAAAGCCACCTTGCTTCTTCCCTGGATAATCACGACACTCCCTGAGGGATCTTTTTGCTTCCCAGTCAGACCTCTGCAACTAATTCTTCACTTACCACTATGGTGATATTTATACAAACATGAATCTGATCTTACACTCACATGCTTCAAACCCTCTGTATTAGTTAGCTTCACGGTGAAAGACTGAGAACCAAAATGACAGGGATATAAACAAAGTAGACATTACGTCTCATGACATTGGGGACCCAGACCCTTTGTGACATGCCAGTTCTGCCATTGTGTTCATATTCCAGCCACAGAGAGGTGGAAAAGAGGAAGCAGGGACAGCTTTTCTCATTACGGTCACTTCTTCTTTTATTATTTATTTATTTACTTTTAAAGAGAGGGGGAGGGAGGGAGAAAGAGAAGAAGAGAAACACTGACGTGCAAGGGAAACATCAGTCACCCCCAACCAGGGACCTGGCCAGCAACCTAGGCATGTGCCCCCACTGGGAATCAAACTGGTGACCTTTCTGTTTGCGGAATGACTCCCAACCCACTGAGCCACACCTGCTGGGGCCGTTGGTACCCCTTCTTAATTTCGTTGACCAGAATTGACCTGTCTGCAAGGGTGGCTGGGAAATGTCTTATTTTGTACAGTGATAAGCCTGAAGGAAGAAGGGCAGAATGGATTTTGCAGGATCACTGGCGGCCTTTGCCACACCCTCCATTGGCTTTCATTGTGCAGCTGAAACTCCACACCTTGGCCCATGAGGTCCTAGGTCATCCGATGTAGTACCATATTATGGCCAAATTGACTCTCTTTAGTTCTCGACAAGTCAAGTTCTTTCTTCTTCCTTAGGTCATTTGTACTAGCCTTGCCGTCTGCCCCAAATGCTCTGTCTCTGACTTTGCAGGCATGGCCATGTCTTGTCACTGTGATTCTGCTCATGTGATATCAGTTGAGCTTTCTCAGACTACCCATATACTCATCACCGACATAATTCCCTTAGAATCATCTGTTTTTCAAGCACCTACCACTCCCTGAAAATATATGTAATTATTTGCATCTCCATTCATACCTCCCAACTACTCTAGAGTGAACTCCACAAAAGCAGGATTTTATCATGCTTGTTCTCCACTAGATCTTCAGTGTCTGGACTAGATATACACCTGGACAGAATATCTACATATGAGTCAGCTGGGTGGTTAGATGGATGGAGGGATGGGTGAGTTCATGGAACATGAAGAAAGTCCGTGCAGCACTGTTACAAAATAGGCATATGTGTGTGACTGTAAAATATGAAAGCCGGATAAACTAGAGTTCTCTTAGTCCGTTTCTGCATATTAAACATGAGGTAAAAGGACAACTGGTGATGTCACATAGGTGGTGGTGAATAGTAGAGATAATTCACCAGAATTTCTCATGAAAGCCTTTTGAGCTAGGCGTATGTGGACTGGATGCCAAAAAATTGTCTGGATTAAAAACTGATTGCTCGGCAGTATCATACAACTATCGATTGGTAAATTGATGCCACTCAGAATAAAGTCTTAGTAACTTGGTGAGGGCATCTGTGTGCAAATAATGTTTTAATGAGCACAAAATGGGGGGTGGTCAATAATGAATGATAGCAGGGGGTCACCACCTTCCTTCTCCAACCTTACTATTATTCGTCAACTCTGCACGGGTTGGCTTTCATCTTCTGAGTGTTCCCGTGAGAGGGAGCGGAGCTGCTCTTCTGTCCTCTGTGTGTAGCGGGGGCCCTGCCCAAGGTGAATATCCAGTAAGAACTTTCGAGGAATGGGTAACCATCACTAAAAGGTGAGAGGACATCTTGTCAGGGGGGTTTGGGCAAGTTGAAGAAAATGTTCATCATCGTAAAGAGTCAGGGTATCATTCCTCTACATTCCACGTATGCCGTCCATCAAACTTATTTACAGAATGGAGCCAGTGTCAACAGCAAAATTCTGGTTAATTGATGTGGCATGTGGGGCTTTTAGGCAGGACTCCAGCTTCAGGGTTAAGCGTCCTTGGCTCTAATTCTGTCCAGCCTACAGGATCTGAAACTAATGCTTAGAAAGTAGAAAAAGCTGAGTTCTAATTACTCTGTCTCCTCACTTAGGGTTCAGTTGTGCGTACCAGACTCGGGAGTGCTCAGTGTCCAGCGTGGGGTAGATGCCAGCTCCCCAATTTTTACCTAGCCCTGGCCCTATGAGACAGATTGGTAGTGAAATAGAGCCCAGGTGGCCACAGGAGACACATCTCAGCCTAGTTATTCCTCAGACGATATTTAAGCCTATGCGAGCACTAAGTATACCACAGAACTCTGGGCCCCCAGGAGCACTAAGGTTTATGTGGCGCTCTTAGGACTTACGATGGGAAAGTCTATGGACTCTGACTCTTGCAGACATGAGTAGAATTCTTGGGCTGCACACACAGGATCGCTCTAGGACTAGACTAGGTTCGGGGCATGGGGGAAAGAGGGAGGGAGTGGGGCTTGTGTGGGACACGGGGTGTGCTTAGACCTCTCTGCATTCTCTTGGAGGGAGATCTTTAAAAATCGTGGTGTGTTTTCTGTAATTTGAGTCCAATTACTTGAGATGGCTGAATGTAAGTTTTTCTAGGGGATCATGCGTTTTTCTTCCTTCACTGGCATTGGCTGTGAGGTTTTGGTGAGGCCAAGAGGCTGTAAAGAAGGCCACATTCCCTCCTGCCTGACTGTGGCACACAGCTGCTAGCTGCTCCCGATGCACTAACAGACAGATGCTGGCGACCGGCCCAGTGATGTCTTGCCAAGAGCAGTCTGTTCATTTCATTCCAAACCGGGCCTTTTCGGAAAGGCAGAACTCTGTCACTTTCATATATTAGCCCGCCCTTTGACTGTCTGAGTATTATTTTTCGAGGACAAGTGACATCAAGTTTGCAAAGTTAGCAAAAAAGGCAAACAGTGGGAACAAATCTTCGAAACTGATTCCAGCAAGGCACTTCTCCATTTGCATATGTAGCGTTAAGCTGATGGGACTCCAACAGTTGGCAGCAATGTGAAATGCAAGTATCAGAAGCCTATCATCCCCCTGTGCCTGGTTTACACGGGTTGATCCTGATGCTTTCGCTCACGAAGAATAACCTTTTCCCTGTGCTCTCTCCTGCACAGGCCCCAGGCCAGATAGCCATGCATTTACTGCATCACCCTGAGGAGCTCAGACCTTCCTGAGGGGATTGCAGGAACAGCCTGAAAGGCAGAGGTGTGGTGCCGTCAGAGGGCAGCAGCCATGAACGATGCCAGAGAGCTCGGTCTAGACTCGGATCCCACCCTCCTCCCCACTTCTGTCCTCAGAGGGGCCTTCCCTGACGGTTCACCAGAATTCACTAGCTTACTTCTCTGCATACACTTAAATTCTTTAACTGTGGTAAAATATATATACATATATATGTGTATATATATATAATTTATCATCTTAACCATTTTAAGAGTGTAGTTTAGTTGTGTTAAATACATTCGCACTGTCGTGCACCCATCCCCACCGTCACTCTCCCGCTGAAGCTGTGCCCATACAACACGCGTGCCCAGCCCGCCCCCAGCCCCGCCCCCAGCCCCACAGCAGCCTTCCTGCTCTCTGCCTCTGTGACTGTCACTACTCCAGGCACCTCATGTGAGCAGACCACTTTTCCTGTTGTAGACTGGCTTATTTCCCTGAGCATAATGTCTTCAAGACTCATTCTGTGTCAGAATTTCCTTTTTAAGCCTGAGTAATATTCTGTTGTGTGTCTATGCCACATTTTGTTTATGCATTTCTCTGGCTGTGGACACCTGGGTTGCCCCCACCTTCTGGCTGTTGTGAATAACACTGCTGTGAACGTGGGTGTATAACTACCTCTTTTGTACCCTGCCTCTTTAACACCCTGCCTCTGATTTTTTTGGATATATGTCCAGAAGTGGGATGGCTGGAACATACAGGCTCCCTCTCTTCATCTGTAGAACAAAAGGGTCGGCCCCCGAAGCCCACTCTGAGCCTGGGGGCTGTCTCCAGCAGCGCTTGTCATGGCTGCTGAGGAACAAGGGCCTTCAGAGCCCCCACCCACGGGGATGGCTGTCACCCAGCGGTGCCAGTCTCCTCTGTGGCACTGAGAACAAGGCTGTCTTAGAACTGTGAGTCTCCATGGCGGCTTTATTTCCAGCGAGGGGCCCTCCCCCAACCTTCCAAACAAGTGCACTTTTTGAGGAGGAATGGGGAGAAACAAGTTACTAGTGCCCACTTACGGAGTTCATAGATGTTGGCTTTGTGGTTTCTGTGGAACAAGTGAGTTTTTCTCTCCTCTTCCCCCTTCAGCTCTGAGGCTCGTCTGCCTCCCCACAGTGCCCGCTTCCCCTCAGTGTGCTGCCTCCCCCACCGGCACCCCTTTCGGCCACTCTCTCTCACTCTCCGCAGTCTGGCTCCTAGACTCGCAGTGGGGCGCTTTCAGGGTCTCGGGGGTGTCCACGCCGAGTTTCTAGCTAACGTAAAGCTGGGTCATTTAGTAAACCCATCAGGCCAGGTAATTAAAGACCTAGAAGGAGTGCGGAAACGTGGGGGTTTTTTAAGCCTGTTAAAATCTCTTCTTTGTGTCCAGCGGGGCCTGCTGTTGAATGCGGAATCTGAGAGCTGCTTTATTCACCGCGCGATGCATTGAATTGGGCGGCATCCTGCTCGAATTCAGAGCTGGACACTCCTTGCAGCATCTCGGCAGCCTGATGCATTATTCTGAGTATGTTGTCGGGAGATGAGCCGAAGAAAATTAAGTGACAGATTCGCGCTCACAACATCCCAGCTGTTACGCATCTCTCCTAGCAACAAAGCGTTCTCTGAGGAATGTTTTGTTTTGAGGACAGAGGTTTCTGCTGTTTCAGGTGGGCCAGCCCCGGCATGTGTGTTGGGTACCATGACTAGGTGGACGGGGAGGTCCTGAGCCCTGGTCAAGCACTTGCTGTGACTCGCTGAGACCTCAGAGGACTTCTGCCCGAAGCCTACGCCCTTTTCAGAGACTGGGACAATCAGGTCCAGCAGTGCAGAACAGTAGGTCTGCTCTACAGTTGTGTGGTTCAGTTCAGGCATCCATGGTTGGGAAGTTTTTGTTTTATTGTGGTCAGATATACATAATGCAACGTGTACCATTCTAGGTATGTTTACGTGTGCAGTGTGAGAAACTGGGGAATTAAGTACGTTCACGTCGTCATGCAACCATCACCGCCGTCCATCTCAGGTTTTCATCTTGCAAAACCGAAACTCCAGACCTGTTAAACACTGACTTCCACACCCCTGTGTCCCAGCCCCTGGCAACCACCATTCTACTTTCTAAGCAGCTCGTACAAGTGGAATCATCTAGTGTTTGTCGTTTCACGTCTGCCTTGTTTCACTTAGCATGATGTGTTCAGGGTTCGTCATGTTGTATGTAGCCTGTGTCAGATGTGCTTTCCTTTTCAAGGCTGAGTCGTGGGGCAGTGTGTGCACATGCCACAGTTCGCTCTCCCTTCGTCAGTTGATAGACACTCAGGTTGTGTCCGCCTGTTGACTGTTGTGAGTGATGCTGCTGTGAACTTGGCTGTGCAGGTATCTGTGTGGGACCCTACTTTCAGTTCTTTTAGGTATGTATTTTGAAATGGAGTTGCTGGATTATGTAGTTTGAAGGACTTTTACTATATTTCTTGGAGACCATCTTTGGTCTCCAAGGAAGATCTGGTAGAACTTAGTGCAAGCAATAATAAATAAGAGCATATGTTGACATTATTTAAATAGAAGTAACAGGAGGCAAAAGTATGGTAATTATTGAGTAATTAAGGCATAAATTTGAACTAGATAATGTGATGATGAAGCCAGAAGGCAGTGCTGTTGTTGCATTTTATTTTCTTTATAGCACATATATACATATATATACATATATATAGCATATATATGCTATATAGCACATATATACATATATATGCTATAATAAACAGGTATATATATATATCTGTTTGTTCTTGCTGCCAGAGAAATGTGTTTTCTAACTGATTTAACTAATGTGATTTAAAATTATTTATAACAGTCATAGTTTTTAGGCATCTATATTTTGAAGAATTAAGAAGCATTTTACATAGAATTTTTTAAATGAGTCTGACAGATTAAATTCTGTTACCACCAAGTCAACAAGTGGTAGGAGGTGCCTTATTTTAGAGGAGCATCAGCTTTTGTGAAGATTCACCATAGAATGAATGTCTGACGATTGTAAGCTCTACTAATATACAAATATTTCATTCGATGTACAGAAAAATCGTTTACACAAAACTCTGGTGTGCCTGCTCCTCACAGTCCGTAGTCAGCAGCGCAGCTGCTGTGCTGACAAGGTGCGCTGTCATTTTGGCCCGGCACCTTCTCGACTCCGTGGGTTTGGGCCGCGGTGCTGCACATCGCTGCCACGTACCAACAGGCACCGGCATTATTCCCCACCCAGCAGAAAGCTGAGGGGACTTCGGGTAGCAGAGCAGACCGGCGTTGCCACAGCAGGAAGACTGTTTTTTAAAGGTGACTGTGATGCCGTCTCTTTATTCCATGGCTCAACTCTTTCACGGGCTCATGGCGCTTTGGGAACAAAGGACACATTTTTCACTGTGGCTTATCAGGCTTCACCGTGTGGCCCCAGAGGACCCCTCCAGCCCTGCTTTCCCTACTCTCCACCTCACCTGCTGGTTTCACTTCCTCGAAAACTTGATAATCTGTTGGATCTCTCACCTTTTGCACAGGCCCTTCTTTGCTGGAACACTCTTCTGTGTCTTTCTCGGGGTGAAATGTGCTTTTCAGGTCTTCAAGTGCCATGTGCCATTTTTCCCGGGGATTTTCTCCTGACCCTCACCTCTGGGTGAGCGGCCCCTCCTCTGGGCCCTCAGCACTCTCTCCTGTTCATCCTGTGACTTCTTTGTACAGAACTTAGTTTGATGAAATATTGAGTATAAATAAAAATACTGATAGACTATATATCAGGTATAAAGGGTTCTGGCATCGTGCACATTTGTGGACCGACCACCCAGTTTTAGAGGAAGAACGCGGTCGTTACATCTGAGGTCCCTGG
>PVKM010046066.1:0-11811 GCA_004027735.1 Carollia perspicillata
GAAAGGCTTCAGAATAGTTGTGTTAACAAGGATGACATACGGACTCCAGGGACAATAACTGTTCCACTGTGTTCTGAGAAAACAAGGCACATATCAGAACATCTCAAGCCTAACCCACCAATTCTTGGTTGCAGTGAAGTTCTGCAGGACCACTGCCAGCAGTTGATTGGACAAAAAGAGCAAGAGAGTCTGAAGGGCCAAGACAAGGAACAAACACAAGACCTTGTGCTCCCAACACAGCGCTACCTGAAACCAGGGTGGATTGAATTGAAGGCCCCTCACTTCCATCAAGCAGAATCCCATCTAAAATATAATAAAGCATCACTGCGGTCAATTCTTCAGTATCAGTCCAACTCCTCCAATCAGATGACCTCCAAACAATACACTGGAAGTTCCAACATGCCTGGGGGGCTCCCAGGGCAAGCTTACATCCAGAAAATGATGCAGCCAGAGCAGAGGCCACAAAGGTACCAAGTTGAGATGAATCATGGGCAGTCTCAAGGTACGGTGGACCAGCATCTCCAGTTCCCAAAACCCTCACTCCAGGTGCACTTCTCCAAGACAGACCCTTCATCCGAAACTCACATGCAGTCGCCCTCCACCCCTAGATTTCATTTTCAACAAAGACCAGATTCCCAAACTGAGAAACTCCTGCCCTCGTCATTAAAGCAGCACTTGAATCAACAGGCTTCAGAGACTGAGCCATTCTCAAATTCACACCTTTTGCAACATAAACCTCATAAGCAGGCAGCACAAACACAAACATCCCAGAATTCACATCTCCCTCAAAACCAGCAGCAGCAGCAGCAGCAGCAGCAGCAACAGCAGCAGCAGCAGAAATTACACATGAAAAATAAAGAACAAATGCCCCATACTTTTTCTCATCCCCAAGGCAACAATGATCGGCAAAGAGAAGGATCATTCTTTAGCCAGATTAAAGTGGAAAAATGCTTCCACGGTGAAAATCAGTATTCAAAATCAAGTGAGTTTCAGACTCAAAACATCCAAATGGGGTTGGAGCACATACAGAACATGAATAGTGGAAACTCCCCCTATGGTCAGATCTTGAAATCAAATGCAAGCAAAGTACAGATTTCTTGTTCAAACAGTACTCACTTAGGTTCAGAGAATACAGAACAGACTAGACATTCTGAACTTTTTGCAGGAAACAAGACCCCAAACTTGCATCACATGCAATTTTTTCCAAATAATGTGACCCCGAAGCAAGGTGCTCTTCACAGGTGCTTTCAAGAACAGGAACAGAAGCCTCAACAAGCTTCAGTTCTACAGGGATACAGAAGTAAAAACCAAGACATGTCTGGTCAACAAGCTGCACAACTTGCTCAGCAAAGGTACCTGATGCACAGCCAAGCGAATGCTTTCCCGGTGCCTGGCCAAGGAGGAAGTCACATTCAGATGCCTCCCCAAAAGGACATTCAAAAGCACGCTGCTCTAAGGTGGCACCTCTTACAGAGGCAAGAACAGCAACAAGCCCAGCAAGCCCAGCAAGCCCAAACTGAGTCTTGCCATAATCAGGCACACAGGCCAATTAAAGTTGAACCAGGAACCAGGCCCCATGCCTGTATGCACCCCAAGTCAGCACAACCAGAAAACAAAACATGGAAAAAGATAAGCAAGCAAGAGATTCCACCTCCGGGCTATGATAACGTGCAGCAAAGGAGCATTCTTGAGACCATGGAGCAACATCTGAAACAGTTTCAGGTCAAATCGTTATTTGACCATAAGGCCCTTACTCTCAAATCACAGAAGCAAGTAAAAGTTGAAATGTCAGGGCCAGTCACAGTTTTAACTAGACAGACCACTGCTGCAGACCTTGATAGCCACACCCCAGCTGCGGAGCAGCGGGCAACTCTTTCTTCAGAAAAGACACCAACCAAAAGAACAGCTGGTTCTGTTCTCAATAATTTTTTAGAGTCACCTTCCAAATTACTAGATACTCCTATAAAAAATTTATTGGATACACCTGTCAAGACTCAATATGATTTCCCATCATGCAGATGTGTAGGTAAGTGCCAAAAATGTCCTGAGACACCTGGTGTTTATCCAGAATTAGCAAATTTATCTTTAGAGATGGAATTTTTTTTTAGTCTGGCAGCAATTTGTAAAGGCTCATAAAAATCTGAAGCTTACATTTCTTGAAATTATAAATGCCTGTGCTGTGCAAGAAAGAACTTCACTTACATTCAGTTTTTCCAAAATTTTAAAACAATTGTACATGCTCATTTTTCCTTGTATTCAAACCCTTTAAAATATAAAGGTATTTGCTTTATATTAAACAACTTTTAACTCTATATATCACCTGGAGAGACAGCCAGGCAGAAACATCTATTAAAATGAGAGAAGTAACTGCCATATGCAAACTAATGTAGAAGCTTTTCGTAGTTTTTAATTCAAGGTTGAATTTATTAATAGTTTTACAAAGTTAATTTCTACATAAGGGAGAAATTATCTCCAGTCTTTGTAAGTTGGGAGAAATTGTAGTGCTGAAGTTCTGAATATTCATGAAGTTGCCCTTTCTCCATTTATACACTTGAAATATTGTGTGATTTATATTCATTT
The DNA here is from genome assembly GCA_004027735.1 of Carollia perspicillata. Lineage (NCBI taxonomy): Eukaryota > Metazoa > Chordata > Mammalia > Chiroptera > Phyllostomidae > Carollia > Carollia perspicillata. Next base: position 2,581 of record PVKM010046066.1, read on the forward strand.
TGATTCTGTTTTCTCCTTAAAGTTTTATCTTTTGATAGAAAATATTTCATTTTTTGAAGCAAACACATTTTTGTTAAAATTCAAGATACAAGATTGATCTGATAGTATGGGAAACATTTTGCTGATGAATGCAGATTGTATACATATATACTCAGAAATCTTAATTATAGCTACTCAGCTTAGATGCACTAGAGGACATTTGAAAAAACAAATGTTAAGCTAATGTGGCTAATGGTCCACACACCCCATGTTATTCCTCTTACAATGGGACACCCTCATTTTATAGATGAACGCAGGGAGGATGCCTACTGGCCCTTTGTTTGTGGTATTAGGTTGTTGGCTCACTGGGCTAGAGTGCCGCGCATCATAGATAATATTAGGTAAGTTGTATTCGCCTCCACTCCCTTCTCCCATCACTCTAACCCTGTCCCCCATTCATCTTTTCATAGTTTGCAGGAACCTCTTCCTTTTACCCGACCCCGTCTCCAGTATACTTTCTCTTCATAAATTGTTCGAAAGTACATACAAATGTGGGTCTTGATTCAGTGCTCTTATTTCCAGAAAGAATAGTGTAATGCTGTGGGGAGACAAGAGGAGAAAAAGGTGTCTTGACAATAAACTGAGCAATCTCCTGGGGGTGGGATAAGGCAGGGAATTTTAATTTTAATCTTCTAACATTCAGGTAGCAGGCAGTATTTTAGTTAGCTGTAAAAAATTGTTTCAGTTTAAAAACTTGGATTGTAGTTGATATTACATATAATATACTATAATTCCCACACTGTTTTCTTTGTTTAGTTCCACCTGTTTGGTATAAAATAATTTCTTATCCCATATCTGAAATGTAATTTAATATATTTTTCTCCAACAGCCAACATGTACCTATACTTAATTATTTTGCACATTTTCTAATAGATTATTCCATCAATTTCCTCATCCAAAAGAAAAAAATGTGTAAAGTCACATTTAGGGCCCTTAATGTGCAGTTGGGGGATAAGTTTTGTGGATGTAGCCTTTATATTTAGTATAATTGAGGTCTAAAATAATAATCTTCTATTATCTCAACAGAGCAAATTATTGAAAAAGATGAAGGTCCTTTTTATACCCATCTAGGAGCAGGTCCTAATGTGGCAGCTATTAGAGAAATCATGGAAGAAAGGTAATTAACACAAAGGCACAGGGCAGATTAACGTTTATCCTTTTGTATATGTCAGAATTTTTCCAGCTTTCACAGAAAAAGCAGTAAACAACTGTAAATCGAGTGATTATTAGTAGCCTTAGCTATTCCAGGGTTGCCAACACAACACGCTGTGCTATTCACCAGAGAGTCACAATATTTGACAGGACTAATAGCCTGCAAGCTGGCACCGGCGGCCCACTTCACATGGGTGCCAGAAAACCCCGGCATGCGCGAGGCCCGGCCGGCCTGCCTGCCTGCCAGGCGCTAGGGTGCTGGCAAGGGCTGCAGAGGGAAGCCCACTCTGGCTCTCCCGTTGGTGATAGAGTGTCAAAGAGAACAAGGGGGAGGTGTGGTGTGAGATAGGAACCACTGAATTCAATTCACCTAGAGCTGTAAAGATGTAGTTATCTCTAAGGAAGTTGTCCCTTAGTGTGAGCAGAGGGCATGTGTGATAGACTGAGCAGAAATAGAGACATTCTATTTATAGCTGCATTTTCTTTTTTACTGTCAGTCACAGGTATGCAAGTGTTTACCTGAACCTACACAGTTACTCCTGCATGTAGAAGACTCTTAAGAGCAAGATTATCAATGCAGAGAGACTTTCATATAAGAATCCACAGCCCTTGAGCTGTTACTATGCTAGGGTGTCTTTTCTTTAAGAGGTAGGAGACATTCTGGGCAGCAAGGATATAACCCACATCATTTTTGCCCCATTTCCAAATGATTTACTTGTAAATTAGTGTGTAGAAATTCACTAAATAATCATTTAGCACTTTTTTTTTTATTAACAAGTACTAAGTAGTACCTTGATCATAAGGGAAAATGTAGTCTGTTTCAGAATTGCTGGATACTAGATATTTGCCAACTTCCTTTTTAAAAATGTGAGAGATTCTTTGAGAAAAAGTTTTAACTAAAATGTATTATGATTCCCTAAATTTTAAAATAGCTAAATTTAGTAAAGAGCAAAAACAAAATAGTATGTATCTTAGAAGACTAAATTTAGCAAACTTAAAAAAAAGTCTTGTGTTTTGTGAAATTATGTGTAAACCTAAGCTTTCCCATTATTTTCACCCAACATATAATTTCAAAGTAGTTCATTACAATTGCCCGTGTATTTTGATACTGAAGAAAAACGAGGCTTAAAGTCTGTTATCCAGTTTGCTTGGCTTAGACCTGTTTCTTTTTTCTTTTTAAATAAAGTAAACCATTTATCTCTCAGGATGTGGTAATAGAATAAGATTATGCTCAAATGTTCAGTATGTTGGATGCCTCTTAGATTCATTTGCTAATTTTATGTGTGTGTGTGTTTCTGTGGATTTCTTTAAGGTTTGGACAGAAGGGTAAAGCTATTAGGATTGAAAGAGTCATCTATACTGGTAAAGAAGGCAAAAGTTCTCAGGGATGTCCTATTGCCAAATGGGTAAGTGTGACTTGACAAGGCTTTTGGTCTTCAGTTTTAGCATTTTGATTCATTAATCTAATCCTGAGAATTGAGTTACCCAGGTTAGAGTCATCCGAGACAGCTAAAGGGAATATTGCTTGTATTTATTTTATCATGTGTTATCTCTATATTATGTATTAACCATATTTAATTGAAAGAATTGAGTGGTGAGGAGGAGGTCCAGTCAAGCACCCACTACAAGTATAATTGTTCCTTTAAATACATACCTTCAGTTAATCTTTACGTTGCCATTTATGAAAACCTTGAACTTCATGAAAAAGATCTGCATGTCTTCCGTCTAGCTCTGGCTTAGCTATTCCAGGGTTGCCAACCCAACATGCTATGTTATCCACCAATGTTTAGTTAGTTTGCTAACCATTGAACAGTTCTGACCCCAGGGTAAACCCTCACTTTGTACATGGGCAGCAAAGACAAGTTGCAGGCGGGGGAAATGTTGCCCTAACTGTGTCCAGACGTGAGAAAATATGCATACATAAATCAGTGCTGACATCTGCTGCAAGTGACCCTTGTTTTGTTTTGGGTGGGGTGGGGTGTTGGGGTGGAATGGTGACCCGCACAGGTGGTGCGCAGAAGCTGCAGTGAGGAGAAGCTACTGTGCTTGGTGCGGGAGCGAGCCGGACACACCTGTGAGGCCGCGGTGATCGTGATTCTCATCCTGGTGTGGGAAGGAATCCCCCTGTCCCTGGCCGACAAACTCTACTCCGAGCTCACCGAGACGCTGAGGAAATACGGCGCGCTCACCAACCGGCGGTGTGCCCTGAACGAAGAGTAAGTGAAGCCAGGGCCTCTCCTCTCTTTCCACTGATAGGAAGGCCTGATCTTAGGTTGGAAGAAAGAGAACTGACATTTTTACATTTATAAAATGAGGATCATAATGCTGCTTCACGGTCATGCAATGGGAGGTTGTGCTCGCTAACGTGGACAGTTTGAGATGAGTTCATTCACATTTTGTACCTTCAGACCACATAGCCATTAGTTAGGACGGACTGGCCTGAGTGTCTGTTATCCACATGAACTCAATCAGACCATAAACTGGAAAATACACTCCCACTTTCTACAAATTACAACTCTTTTGTGTGCCTGGCCATCACATTATTTAAGTATTGACAGCCCTACTTAAGTGGCAGAACTGGAAACAGAAAGTAAGTTTGGTGAGAAATTTTAGGATACCCAGGTCAAGAACCTTAATCGTATATGTAGTAAACAAAATAGGAGGCCTTTAGAAGTTGTAGAGAAACAAGTGTGACTTCCACTTAGTTTAGTTAATTATTTCCACAAAGTGGTCAAAATTGCTTCCATTTTTACTATGACTAAATAATCGGGAATTTAGTGGCTATGGATATGCATTTTTCAGGAATGTAAATATTTGGAATAAAAGAGCAGGGTTTTGTAGTTAAATATATTTATGCATCCCAGTATTAGTATGTTTCTGTTTGTTTTTAATGTCTCCACTTGGAGGAAGTTTAAATCTTCACTTGAGAATGCTCCATTTTGTATCATTCCTCTACTATGCTATTCCTTTCTTAACATTCAGAGATTATAGGATAATTCGCTGAAATCTAACAGTACTTATTTTTACTCACAGTTGGTTCTAAAATAGTTTCAATTTTGCACTTCTTTCTTTAGTCTCCGTTCCTCTATATCCACCAAACAGCACAATAGTTTCCCGAGCCCGTGGAAATGCGATACTGCTCACCGCAGCAACCCGTTGCTGACCAAATCAGTTCTTCTGCTATTGCTCTAACAAGTGGCCTGTTGCTAACTTTACGGTAACATAGGTCCTCTCTCTGGGTCATGAAGGACTGCAAATCAACTATAAATAATCTGTTTCGTAAAGTTACTTTTTCTAGAAGATATTGTGACATGGCTTTCTATAGAAGTTATAATCCAAAAATGTCACGGTGGGTCCTTCACTGCCATGCTTTCATTTTAGGGAAGATAAGGAGGGAAGGAGAAGTTGCTGATTCATAACACGACTCAGGCTTGTGATGAACTGCTGTAGGTGTAAAATACTCTTCAGGGGAAACTGTCCCCATTTCTCATTTGAAAATGTACTTAGGGGCTTTGAATCAAAAAGAAAATGGAAGCTGAGACATCTTGGGCTAATTATTCACGATAGCATTTTTCTCAGGAATTCAATAACACTGCTTTGTATTTTTAAAGCAGACACTTCCTCTGAGACGTGAGGGCTTAAACGTCTAAAGCACTGAAGAACTTGTGAAAAATGACCCTTGTTGTATCTAAATTTCTTCAAGTTTTATGCAAACCACATTTCATATTCTTGGTAATTGATTAAATTTTCATTATTATTTTATCTCTGGTATTTTTCCTCTTAAGGTTTTTAATTCCTATAACTGCCATTGCCTGGAGTGGAATCTGACACATAGAAGGAAATTCTATGTAAGAACTCTCCTAAGATGTGTTATTTTGCATGTGGAATCCAGAACGATAATTGAGCCAGAGACTAAAACATTATAATTAAAAGATGTACCTCAAATATTAAGACTTTTGAAAGGCCAGTCTGTAACTTTTGCTTATCTCTGTCTAGAATTTCAAGATGAAAATGTGTAATTACTTAGATGAAATTTTAATTCTGGGCTAGTCTCCAAACAGCAATTCGTCAAAAAATAGACCTGAGAAACATGGTTAAAAGAGACACTTATCCAGTGGCAACAGAGACTTTACTTGACATACTTTTGAAGTTCCTTCTACCCCATAAAATACATTTTATGTCTGACAGAAGTTACAATTATGACCTTTTGCCAAGAATATAAGATAATATCAAACAGGCGCTGCTGACTCAGTTTAACGTTCAAGGCGGTGTGAGACTCATCACTGAGTTCCTAAAGTCCCAGCGCCCACAGGCGCCAGAGCCACCCACTGTAAGTCCAGGAAAGAACTCTGAGAGCAGCTTTCAAGGGGATGGTCACAAACTGATTTTCACATTTCCTTTGAGCTGAACCAGCTGTTTCTCCTTTAAAGATTTCCCTTCGAGAATTCCATTTTATTACTAAGCCTAACCAATAATTTTTTTGGCGAGTTAAGCGTTGTAGGAGTGTATCTTTCATTATAAGAAAGGCAAAGCCAGAAACGCCTTCTGCCATTCTGGGTGATGTTAAACTTTTAAAGAAGCTTTATTTTATAGAAATTTTCAAATGTTCATTAAATGGAGATATGTAGTATAACAAATCTCTGTGAGCCTATTACTTAGCTTCAATATTTATCAACATTTTATCAATACTGTTTCATATATTTTGCCCCAGCCCCACTAGCCCTTTTTTTGTTTATTTTTTAAAAAAAGGTTATTAGAATTTTTTTAAAGGCTGTATTTATTTATTTTTAGAGAGGGGAAGGGAGGGAGAAAGAGAGGGAGGGAAACATCAATATGTGGTTGCCTATCACGTGCCCCCTACTGGGGACCTGGCCCACACTCTGGCATGTTCCCGTCAGGGCACTGGGAATCGAACCAGTGACCCTTTGGTTCTAAGGCAAGCACTCAATCCACTAAACCACATCAGCCAGGGTTGTGTATAAGTTTCTTTATGGACACATATTTTCAGTTCTCATGAGTATAGACTTAAGAGTGCCATTGTTGGTCATATGGTAATTATAATGTTTAACTTTTTGAAGGGGGAAAAAAAACTCCTCCAAAGCAGCTGCACCATTTTGTATTCCAGCCAGCAACATATGGAAGTCCCAATGTCTCCACACCCTCACCAAACCCATTATTGTCTGCCTTTTTTTATTACAGCCTTCCCAGTGGGTATGAACTGTATCTCAAGGATTGGATGTGCGTTTCCTCATGACTAATAATGCCAGGCATTATTTCATGTGCTCTTAGCCATTCCAGCATGGTTTTGTTTGTTTGTTTGTTTGATTTTGAGAAATGCCTACTTAAATCTTTGCTCATTTTTAAATTGTTTTCTGAGTTGTAGGAGTTATATATTCTGGAACTTTATCAGATATATGGTTTACAGACATTTTTTCTCTTATTCTGGAGGTTGTCTCATTGAAGCACAAAGGCTTTTAATGTTAATTACATCAAATTCATCTATTTTTGAATTAATTTTTTGTACTTTTAGTGCATATCTGAGAAACTGTTGCCTAATCCAAGGTCTTGAAGATTTACATCAATGTTTTCTTCCAAGTATTTTAGTTTTAGTTCTTATATGTAAGTCTTTGATCACTGTTGAGTTAATTGTATGTTATTATGTAAGAGTCCAAATTCACTCTTTTGCATTTGGCTGTCCAGCTGTCTCATCACTCCCTTTTTGTTTTAGTAGATGCTCTTGGATCTACTAGTAGATCAGGTGGAAGAAGTATCTTTTTGTTCCTAGTTTGCTGAATATTTTTATCATTAGTGGGTGTTAGACTTTCTCAAGTGTTTTTTTCTGCATTTAATAAGATAATCATGTTGTTCTTATTCTTTATTTTGTTAAAGTAGTACATTATATTGATTTTTGTGCAGTGGAGAAACATTGCATTTATGGGATACTGAATAATGTATAATGTTTTATATGTTGCTGTGTTCTGTTTGCTAGTATTTTATTGAGGATTTTTATATCTCTCTTGATAAGGGATACTGGTCCATATATTCTTGTGATAGTTTTTAATGTTGGTATCACCAGAATGCTGGCTCCATAGAGCGCACTGAGAATTGTTCCCTTTTTTATTGTTTAGAAGAATTTATAAAGGACTGAGACTATTTCTTTAACTGTTTGATTACTAATTAAATTTTTCATTTGTTGTAAGTCTATTCAGTTTACTTATTTCTTCTTGAGTCGCTTTCAGTACTTTACAGCTTTGTAGGAATTTGTCCATTTCATGTAGGTTATCTAATTTGTTAATATATTATTGGCATAGTATTCACTTATAATGTTTTTAATAAGATCAGTAATAATGTCCTTTTTCACTCTTATTTTAATTATTTGGTCTTCTCTCTTTTTTATTGGTCATTCTAGCTAGTTTTGTCCATTTTGTTGACTTTTTCAAATAACTTGTGATTTCTTTGATTTTCCCTGTCGCTTAGCATCTCTTTAGTTAATTTCTACTCAAATTTTTAGTATTTTCTTCATTCTCCTTGCTTTGGATTTAGTTTGCTCTTCTGTATCTAGTTTTTCAACGTAGAAGATTAGTTTACAGATTAGAGGAATTTTTTATTTTTTACCATAGGCATTTTAAACTGTAAATTTCTCTCTAAGCCTGCTTTAGCTGCATCGCATAAGGTTTTGGTATACTGACTTCATATTTTCATTTTTTTACAAAGTATTTTCTAATTTACCTTATTGTTTTATTTTTGACTCACTGATTATGCAGGAGTATATTGTTTTATTTCTACATATCTATTAATTACCCAACTCTGCTTCTTGTTCATTCATAATTTCATTCCACTGATAACAGAGAATATACTTTGTATTATTTTGACTATTTTAAACTACTTAGACTTGTCTTATAATCTGACACAGTCTACTCTGGAGAATGCCTCATGAGCACTCGAGAACAAGGAGTACTCTCTGCTATTTGGTGCCATGCTCTCTAGAGTAGATGTCTGCTGCCTTTAGTTGATTTACAGTGCTTTTCGTCTCTTTATTTTCCCCTTGATTTTCTGTGCAGTTGTTCTATCCATTAAAATTATTAGAAGTGGGCTATTAAATTATCTATTTTATCCTTTAATTCTGTTATTTTTTTACTTCATATATTTTGGCACTCTCTTCTTAGGTTTATTTGTGTTTTACATCTACTTAATAATTGTCCCCTTTATTATTATTATTATAGAATGTACTTCTTTGTTATACTCATTAATTACTTAGTAAGACAAAAATATTGTCTTAAATTTTATTTTGATGTTAGTGCAGCCATTTCATTTAGCTTTTGATCACTATTTGCATAATATCTTTTTTCCATCCTTCTATTTTCAGCCTATTTGGTAGAAACTAAAAGCATGACTTTTGTAGGCAACATATAATTGGATTGTGCTTTTTTATTTTATATTTTTAAAGATTTTATTTATTTATCTTTAGAGGGGAAGGGAAGGAGAGAGGGAGAGAAATATCAATGTATGTTTGCCTCTCGTGCATCCCCAGCTGGGAACTGGCCTGCAACTTAGGCATGTGCCCTGACTGGGAATCAAAATGCAGTTGTTTGGTTCACAGGCCTGTGCTCAATCCACTGAGCTACACCAGCCAGGGCCGGATTGTGCTTTTTTAAATTTAATCTTTATTTTATTGTTTTTTTCCATTACCATTTAACCCCCTAATATACCCTGTCATCCCAGCAATCACCACACTGTTGTCCATGTCCATGAGCCCTTTGTCCTTTTGCTCAGTCCCTCCACCCTCCAAACCCCCCACTAGCTGTCATCTGCTCTCCATCTGTGAGTCTGTCTCTGTTTTTCTTGTTAGTTTAGTTTGTTAATTAGATTCCAGGTATGAGTGAGATCATATGGTATTTGTCTTCTGACTGGCTTATTTCACTTAGCATAATGTCCTCCATGCCCATCCATACTGTTGCAAGGGTAAAGTTTTCTCCTTTTTATGGCCAAGTAGAACTCCATTGTGTAAAATGTCCCACAGTTGTTTTATCCACTCATCTA
>PVKM010046067.1:0-11798 GCA_004027735.1 Carollia perspicillata
AGGAACTGACTCTCTCTCATGCCTCTGCCCTCATCTGTAGAGTGGGGATTACGGAGGTCATTATGTCGGGTGCCTGCATGGGCCTGGTGCGTATATGGCAGCCGCTGGATTGATGGGCGTCCCCTCTCCTGGTCTTCTCTGTCTCAGATACTCTGCACAGCTCCCCATATCTTTGCCCCCCGCGCCTCTGCCCCTGTCTCAGCAGCTGTGAATACTGCCATCATTCTGTACCTCTTTGCTATTCCTGCCTGTGTTTGAAGGCTTAGCTGAGGTCTTTCCTCTTAGGAGCTTGCTTCTGCTGCTCTAGCCCACAGTTGAGTTCTCTCCTCTTTTCCATTTTACTTAGAGATGATTTGACGTAACTTTTTTTTTGTTATCATGGTTCATGAACGCCAGTTGTCTACAGCTAGACTGTGTATACATTTTTGGTAGAAGCCACATCCTAGGTTTCCATGGAAACCCTGCCTCTCCCAGTGCCCTCTGCTGCAGCCTCAGTGTATAAGCCCCGTGCAGCTTGGCTCCCATTCAAAAGGAGGGTCTGGTGCCCCTCAGGCCAGGGTTACCTGGATGGCGGTGTTCATCTAGCTTTCCACGTGGTCTCTGGCCTCTCTCTTCCCTGAGCTCAGCCCTGACTGCACTTCTGCGGGTCTTCTGGATTCATACTGCCTTTCCCAAGCTTTCAAGCCTCTCTGCCACAGCCTGCAAGCAGTTAGTGGCTGCCCACCTCTGGCCAACATTGCCTGAAGGCTCCCCCTGCTTTGCACACTCCCCGGTGGAACCCTCGGGTCACCCACCCTCGACTGAGCTCAAGTCCTCAAGTTGGGCTGGGAAGGCTAGCCCTGACTTCATTTCTGGGGGTTGGTTGCCCAGTCTGCTCAGTGTGCTCCCACTCCTTCCTGTGGAGCAAGCCTCCTCCCCTGACCACTGCTCGGAGTGGGGCCCGGCCTAGCAGCAGCGATGACCTCAGTGACCTCAGTGGTCAGCGCAGGAGCTGTGCTGCGCCAGAGGCTTCCTCTAGGAGGTGTCTGTGTCATCTGGTGAGTAAGAGCATTTTCTCCTCCTCTCAGCCACGGGACTATTAAGTGTGACTCCAGGACTACCTGGAGAAAGTTCACCTGTGTTCAGAGCACCTCGAGATACCAGTCACGAAGTCAAGTCAGGGGTTCTGACACAGGAGATGCAAAACGCATTCTACAGTGTGCAGTTGGTTCAGCCCGTCCTTTCCGGGGTGAAGTTCTTTAGCTTTTTCTCAAATTTTGTGTTACTCTAGCACCTTCAATGAATAATTCCTCTTTTTTTTTTTTTTTTTTAAGTTAAAGCATCATTTCCTTTCAGTTAGCGCCGTGTCTGTCCCTCTCTCCCACACTTGATCCCATTTCACCCTCCGGTCACCTCCTGAGGTACTGCGTCGTTTCCCTGTTCCGTTTGCTGTGTCTTGTGTCTCCACTGGGAGGGGAGCTCCGAGAGGCAGGGGTGTTTGTTTGGTTCATGGATGGGTCCCAGGCACCTCTAACACACAGAGGTGCTCCAAGTACACTTCAAATGAGCCGATGAAAGACTTACATGCAGCTGTACACACCTCAGGCCCCAGAGGAAGAGCGTTATTTAGAATTTGGTTATTTCACAGAATATTTGGTGTTTGGTTATGTATATATTTGTGTTACATGCACAGAAAGGATGAGAGGTTTGGTTGGTAGTGTTTAGCATTCCTATTAAACGTGACATTGAAAGAGTACTACATATGTTATAGTTCTAGTGAGCTACATCTTAGTACACGAGCAATGACAATAACCACTAGATCAAAAAGCAAAATATTTAACATAAGGGGAAATATATTTATTTATTTACTTTCTTATTTACTTACTAGAGAGAGGGGAAAGGAGGGAGAAAGAGCGGGAGAGAAAACATTGGTCAGTTGCCGGGGACCAAACCTGCAACCAAGGCATGTGCCCCAACTGGGAATCAAAAATCAAACTGGTGTCCTTTTGCCTTGCAGGACAATGAGGTCTTTATTTACAAAGATTAGCCTACTGTTCAGACTGTTAGTGCAACAATGTTGTATTTATCTTTTAAAAAACAACAACAAAAAATAACCTCTCAAACATTATTGACTTGGAACTTGTCCTTCAGAAGGGCCAATAGAACAAAGAAATCCCCTCTGCACAGGCGATGGCAGGGCTGTTCTCTGATTAATCAACGCTTATGTGCTTTTAACAAGAAACATGATCTACCTGTTTGATTTTCAGCTGTTGATAGAACTGAGTGGTCAGTGGAGTGCTCAAATGACTGCTTCATATCTTGAAGGATGTCAGAAAACATTTGGTTTATGTATGTCAAACCCAACAATCTACAATTTAATGTAATCTGATCCAGGTATAATGAACTCATAGTCAATTTACAAAGGGAGGTTAGTTTACATAGAAGATGAGTTTGGTGTGAGACATGCTTAGTTTTTGGTAGTATTAAATATATATGTATTAATATACATATTTTTATGTATATCTAATATTTATATAAGTATAAATAGAAATATTTAGTGTTACTTTTATATGATATATAAAAATATACGTATTTAGTATTACCACAAACTGAGCATGTCCCACACCAAACTTATCTTCCATGTAAACTAACTTCCCTTTCTAATATATAATGTAAAATATATATATATTTAAATGGAACTATTCAGAAAGGTATCGGAGATGGAAAACTTGCTGTTCATATGAAAGCCCAGAGACATGGTTTGGGACTCCCTCTTAAAGAAGTGACGGAGCAGAGCACTGACTGGGGACGCTGAGAACAGCAGCCCAGCCAGGGCGGCTTGCCTGCGGCCGGGAGCAGAGGCCTGAGCAGAGGAGGAAGGTCTCTGGGAGCTCCAAGTTCAAGAGGCAGGTCCCTCTCCCTCCGGAGGTTTCCTAGCTTGTGCCTCTGCATGAGTTCCTTAAATTCCGTGATACTGCGCTTGCCACCCCCAGAATAAAAATACAGATACTGCTTTTGTTTACCTCAAAGGGAGGCCGTGAGCACTGAGTAGAGAAGTAAATGGAAGTGATTTAGAAATTTTCTTTAGAAAAGAGAAAATAGTTACTTGAGAAGAAGGAAGTCCAACAGTGTCAGAACTCAAAGATCAAGGACACAGGAATGGAGAAAAGGCTTTGACTACAGAGAATTATCGGTGATGTTTCAGAAGACTTCCCCAGAGCACGGAATTAAGAATAAGGGAGGTTTCAGAAGGGAGTGGGACGGAAGAAGCAGTAGTGATGGCAGGGCTGGCTGGGTGGCGGGGGTGGTTCGTGAAAGAGTCTCGTGTGTTTGTATTTGAGACTAATCAGATTCTAACTTTTAGGTTTTTGATTTCAAATAGAAAAGAAACAATTAAAAATAAAAATTAATATACCTAACCTCAAAATACACCATGACCTGAACATGATTAGGACTTATTATCTCTTCCGGTTCATCTTTAAATGGTGACTTCTTTTCTGACATAAAAGTAACTTACTAAAATGTGATATTTGCTTTATTTTTGGTGGTTTGTTTTAATATAGGCCACTAATAATAGAATAATTATTATAATAATTCTTTCTCTACAAATTATGCATTATTCTTTTTAAAAGAATAGTATTTTTCATAAACTCACTGCTGAAAGATTCAGGGCTTAGGATTATGGTTCTTTATAAGGTTGTTAAACCTCAGCTAATGAAATTTCCCATGTGATTTGTCAGGCTTCCAGCTGTGAACACATTCTACTGATGACATTAGTTATGGAACAGCTTAGAAGCCATTGTTATTCAGAAGTCAATAGAATCCACCTAGAAGATCAAAACTGGGGAGTTTGCATTTATTAAATATTTGTTGTTATATTTCTTGGATACAAGTATGACATTTTAAGTGATAAAATTGTAGACAAAAACGTTCAAGCCCCAAGGTCATATGGTTCGGAAGAGGTCCTGGCAGGAACTGAAAGGTACACACAGCCAGAGCAACCTGTGATCCTGCCTGCAACACCCTCTCAGCCAGGGTGTCCCTACAAAGAGACTTAGGCACGGTGGAGACGTTGCCAGGGTACCAAGTGGCCACTGTGACTTCAACCTAGGAGCATGCAGCAGTCAGGAACCACCCCCCTCCCCCCGCTGCCATCCCATTTGATCTGGGGAGGTGCCCATTAGGGTTCTGCTTGCTTAGGTGCAATGTACAGGATTCTTCAGAGTCATCTGTTGCAGTTGTAGCCGACCATAGCAGTCTGAGATTACTCTCCTATTTTGCATGACATAAAACTGTGCATTAGACAGTGCAGAGGGTAATACAGTTCCTGAGCCGGTTACAGCTTGGATTAGGAACCATGCTGCCTTCCTTCCGTGATTTGCGCGCTTGTGTCTGTCTGTACTGGACCCTGTGCATGGCCTTTTTGTCTCTTTCTTGTGTCGATCTATTTAGGGCTTCACTCTCCTTTCCTGGCCCAGATGACTTTGGAAGAGATCCTAGACTCCATTAGGGGCTTTTGTGAAGAGAGAGAGAGAGAGAGAGAGAAAACACCCCGCCCCGCCCCGCCCCGCCCCGATAGTCCACCTTGGGTGCCCATCTCTAGAGGTTGTAATCTAATTGATTGGGAGTGGGGCCCAGGCACCAGGGTTGTCACACCTCTTCAGGTGACTTTCATATGTCAGACAGTTGAGGCGGTCATGGCAGTTCTTCCTTGTGCCAGTCACTGGTTTCAGCGTCAAGGCTTATGCCAGTCAATGCGTGGCATCCTTCTGCCCACAGTCACTGGTCTGGAGGTAGGCATACGAGCTAAGTAGGTCCACCCAAACTCCAAGGATGGTGGAGAGCTTCTCCCTCATTGGATGTGAATGAGGAAGCATGTAGCCCAGAGTCCTGGTTGCATCTCACCGTGAGTGAGTCAGCTTCACAGGCGGTAATGTGGAGGATAGAATGCAGGGAAGGGACCAAGTTCTATGATGACATAATCGAGCCACCGAATGCAGCCTTGTTTCTGAACTTGAAATGAGTAATAAATGTCATTACTGCTTAAGCCACTTTGACCTGGAGTTTTATACTTTTAGTTGAAGTATTCCGAGTCACTGTTTCTGTAGTAAATGTAACAAAATCTCCTAAATTAGTTGCCCATTTCTTGATGAAGGGATATAAAGAGGGTACAATAATTGGAGGTAACATTTGCATTTGCTTGAAAACTTCAAATGAGTATTGCCAGCATCAACTTACCTGATTTGCTCTTCTTTTTTTTTGAAGTATGTTATATTGATTATGCTATTATAGTTGTCCAAATTTTTCCCCCTTTGCCCTTCTTCTCCTGGTACCCCCTTTCCCTCCAGCAGTCCCCTCCTTAGCTCATGTCCATGGGTCACGCATATGACCTCTTTGGCTTCTCCATTTCCTATACTATTCTTAACATCCCCCTGTCTATTTTGTGCTCACCATTTATGCTTCTTAATCCCTGTACCTTTTCCCTCATTCTCCCCATTACCTCTCGCTGCGATCTTCATTTCTTTGAGTCTCTTCCTATTTGTTTGCTTAGTTTGTTTTGTTTTGTTTTTTTAAGGTTTAGTTGTTGATAGTTGTGAATTTGTTGTATTTTCCTGTTCATAGTTTTGATCTTCTTTTTCTTAGATAAATCCCTTTAACATTTCTTATAATAAGGGCTCAGTGATTATGATGAACTCCTTTAACTTGACCTTATCTGGGAAGCACTTTATCTGCCTTCCATTCTAAATGAAAGCTTTGCTGGATAAATTCATCCTGGATGTAGGTCCTTGCTTTTCATGATGTTGAATACTTCTTTTCAGTCCCTTCTTGCCTGGAAAGTTTATTTTGAGAAATCAGCTGACAATCTTACAAGAAATCCTTTGTAGGTAACTGTCTCCTTTCCTCTTACTGCTTTTAAGATTCTCTCTTTATCTTTTGATGCGGATCCTGGCCTGCAGGATCCATGTATGTTGTTGCTGCTGGTGAATAAATACACATGGACCATAGAAATCCTGTGGAGAAAAAGGGATGGCATGGCCACTGTCTGAGAGAGGGGGAGAGAGCGAGAGAGAGCGAGAGAGCAAGAGCGCGCGCAAGAGCGAGCGAGCGTGCGTGCCCTAGCCTCTGCCTGGACAGGCTTTTATTGCTTCTCTGGGTACAGTACATGGGGGGTAGTCCTCATTTACTACGCACAGGTTCACTGCAGGGGACTACCTTTTGCAGATAACAAAGGAAAGAATGCTGCTAATTACTTCAAAGAGAAGGATGTTGCAGACCAAGGGGAAAAGGTTGAACCAGTCACACTCCATACTTGGGAGTTTTAGCTCAGGCTTTAGGAAGCTACAGTAAGCCCTTGCTACCTCAATTCAGGGTGAGGGAGTTTTAGCAAAAGCAAGTCTCATAGCAGTCTAGGTACAATGCAGGCCTGGTTCCCCACGGGAAAACCTCTCCGTGGGCGTGGTCCTGCGTGCCACTTGCTCCCCACTGGTTTTCCACGTGGAGGCTGAGCTACATTTCCATGCCATTTGAAACGATTCCCTACAATCTTTAACCTTTGGCATTTTAATGATGATGTATCTTGGTGTTGCCTCTTTGGGTCCAACTTGTTTGGGACTCTTCTGTGCTTCCTGGACTTATATATTTATTTCTTTGCCAAATTAGGGAAATTTTCTTTTTTTTCAAATAAGTTTTCAGTTTCTGGCTCTTCCCCTTCTCCTTCTGGCACCCCTACGATTCAGATGTTGGCATGTTTGGAGAAGTCCCAGAGTCTTCTCAAACTCTCCTTGTTTTTTTGAATTCTTGTTTCTTCATTCTTTACTGGTCGATTGTTTATTTCTTCCGTATGTTCCAAATCAATGCTTTGAATCCCGGCTTCCTTCCCTTTACTGTTGGTTCCCTGTGGGTTTTTCTTTATTTTACTTAGTGCAGCCTTCATTTCTTTCCTTATGTGTTCGCCATACTCAAAGAGATATCTAAGCATCCTTATCACTAGAGTTTTGAACTCTGCATCTGATAGGTTGGCTATCTCTGTTTCATTTAGTTCTTTTTCTGGAGTTTTGATCTGTTCTTTCATTTGGGTCATATTTCTTTGTCTCCTCAATTTCGTAGCCTCCCTGTATTTGTTTCTGTGTATCAGGTAGAGCTGCTTTGACTCTGTCTTGGCACACCTGTTACATTTTAAGGGGCGGAGACTTAGTTATTCGCCAGGGTCAGGCAACCGCTTCACTGCTCTATGGTGCTGTATATGGGGGAGCCATCTAAGAGGGAACAATGCTGCTTGCTTGGCTCTCACCTGTTTCGGGTCACTTCCCCCACTTCCTGTATGTGACTGGCACCCTTCTAGCTGCTGTCCTGGTGCTGAATCCCAGACTGGGTGGGTTCGCGTACATTCTAGGGCTGTGTGGGTCCTTTAAAGGGACTCTCCTAAGAGACTGGCAGTTTCTTCTGTCACCCCAATCTCCACTGGTTTTTACAGCCAGAAGTTATGAGGCTTTATTTCCTGGGCCGGATGGAGCCCTGGGCTGTGCAGTCTGGCCTGGGGCTGGGATGGCTCAATCCCCAGGTGTCCCTCCCGGTTTTTATCCACCACAGGTGAATATGGGACTGCCCATTCTGCCGGCCACTGTGGCTGCTGCCTCACCACTGCCACCACACCATGTCCTCTCTGCCCCGGCTCCCCATCTCCACCTCTCCTACAGTCTGGACGAATATGGCTTCTTTAAATCCTTGGTTATTGGACTTCCATACAGTTCAATTCTGTGGCAGCTCTAGTTGTGTTTTGTTTTGAGATTAGTTGTGATCCTTCATATGGTTGTGTGAGGAGGCGAAGCGTGTCTACCTATGCCTCCATCTTGGCTGGAAGTCCTGATTTGTTCTTCTCGACAAAACATGCAGTGACAAAATGCAAATTGAAAGCCGACAGAGCCGTCTGCCTGTGGCTGAGACGTGGAGGTGGCAGAGGAGGGGCGCGGGTCCCGCTCGCTAGTTGTTGGTCTTAAGCAAGTGAGTCAGCTCGCTCCCACTGTGCGTCTGTGATGTGGGGTCACTGACCCCTGCTGCAAGAACTCACTTAGCCCATCGCACTGGAGCCCCCAGCACAGTGCCTGGGCACGGGCCTGGGTGAACCCCGTGAAATTGCCAGCATTTGTCCGCTTTAGACCTGTGAAGATGACAACGTCACATGGTTTAGCTGAACAATTTCTCCAATAATGGTAGCTGCTAATAGCAACAACGAGCGAAAACTGGGTGCTGAAGATGTGATCAGGATAATTAAAAGCATTATTTTGTCTTCAAATCATGTTCAGTGGAAGTTTTTTAAAACAGAGTTAGCCATGTTTCACTTCATTTACGTGATTTAAAACCTCAGCCAAACATAATCACACGTATAATTTTTAAGATTGCACACAGAGTGCTTAATTCTTAGGAGTGCAGATAATAATTATGTCATTCTTTAAAAGGCTTCACATCGCTAAGTCAAGGCTTTGGTCTGTGAGGTGCGCTAGTAGAGGGTTGCCTTCAACATTACATTTTGTGGACTAGACATCACTGGCTTATTTGCAGCTTGGATTAAGAGCTGCACTGCCTTTCTCCGTGACTTACTTGCTTGTGTCTGTCTATCTTGGGCACTGGGAATGGCCCCTTTGTCTGTTTCTTGTGTCTCACTATTCAGGGCTTCACTCTCCCTTTCATGGCCCATGCGACTTTGGGAAAGAGATCCTAGACTCCACTGCTCTCAAGGTAAGCACCCAATTTGTGGATTTTCTGGATGTCTTCAGAGGAGTAAGCAGTGTGTAGCAATAAGAGGTTGGTGGATTGTTTTTTTGTTCAATTTAAGTGCTAAATAGAATCGTCGGTAGGTGGAAAGGGCATGGCGAAGTGACTGTGATTCTGGTGGAAGGCTCGATGGTGGCAGTCAGCTAAGAGGCCTGCTGGGCTCGTGGTCTGGGCCTCCTCTCTTCCAGAGCCCCGGAATGATCTGGATTGTGACGGGCTGCCTCCAGCCACGTGTGCTCACAGGAACTGAAACTTACAGAGCGAGAGGCTAATGGAGTAGTTGACCTGGGGTGGTCATTGCTGGTGCTGAGGGTACTGTCACCCCCATTCAGAGCACCTTCCTGTGTCACACAGCTACCCCCAAAGCTTGGGAAGGATGTACAGAGAGTGGAGATGGAGGAGCCCGGGAACCTGGAGAGCCACCATAGCCTCTTAGCACGGAGCTCGGCTCCGGTGACAGGCCCATGTTCTGTGCAGTACGCCCTCAGCAGCCTCCCCAGCACTGCCCCCATGCGACCTTGTGCCACGCTCGCGCCTGGCCAGCTTCTCCGTTTTCGCATGATCTGCCCCACCAGAGTGCCCACCATCAGTCACACTGCTGTGCCCTTACTTACACTGTCTGTTTGAGGCTTATCTGTTCATCGGCATTTATCGGATGAATATGTGGCCTGGCCTCCGGAGGGTGCAACAGGGTCTGCAACCCTACTCCTATTTTCAGTTAGGTTCCTAATCCATACATTCTAAGTGCGGGGTTTTCTCTGTTTCACCCAGAAAAGGTGGTGTTATTGACAAGTTCCTGGGAGAACCTTGTGTCCCCTGGGCTACACACTGTCCTGGGCCACTGCACATGGGGCTCACCCTCCCAGCACATGCTGAAATGGGCTGCACTCATCCCATCTGTCACACCGAGAGTCACAGTGCTAGAAAGTGGGGGGAGCAGAGGCCAGGCCCTGCTTTGCTCCCCTGTGCCGGGATGTGGCAGGTGACGTCTGGGGGACACGTTGACTCTCATGCTCACTCACTTGTGGATTCACTCGGTTATGCCCTAATATTCGTGAGCACCACTGATCTCTGAGCACCACTGTTGGCATAAGGTGGGCATGACCGGGCCTCCCCATGTTCTCCCGTTGGGATGTAGGAAGGTCAAGTAGAGCTGGTGATATACAGAGTAAGTTACTCCTGTGAAGGGCAACAGCTGGGCCGGATGTCATTCGAGAGTCTGAGGGAGGAAAGATGAGCAAAACCCAGAGACTGAGGACTGGGGAAGGCCATTAGATTTCATGTATGGTTTTCCCTGATTCCTTGGGAAAGCAGAATCAGTTGAGCAGTGGAGACAGGAACCGAGCTTAAGAAAGGCTAGGGCTAGAGGGGTGGAGGGAGGGACAGAGATAGGGGAGGAGTGAGGGGGGTGCTGGTAAGGAGAGGGTGTCAGTGAGTTTTAAGGCGGAGGAGCTTACACAGCATCAGCAAGTGCCAGAGGCTGTGGGCAGATCTCCTGGGCCCCCTAGGGTCTGCAGTTGTGTCTGGGGGACCGCTTAGGGATCCCTGGGTAATTTGCACTGAAGAGAATGCTTCTGCATATTTATGTTTTGAAAATATGTGAATCATATTATTATTCATGACTAACACAGTATGTAACATAATGTAGTATATAAAATGTTTCTAGCCCAGACTGGTTAACTCAGTTGGCTATGCTTCATCCTGCAAAATGAAAGGTTACCGGTTTGATTCCCAGTCAGGGACATGCCTGGGTCGCAGGTTTGGTCCCTGGTCGGGGTGTGTGTGAGAGGCAGCCAATTGACACTTCTCTCACACATTGGTGTTTCTCGCCCTCTCTTTCTCCTTCCTTTCTCCTCTCTCTAAGAACAAATGAGTAAAATCTTTTAAAGAAAAAATTTAAAAAAATTCTAACTTGTGGAGAATTGCGATTCCATTCATTTATTTGACTTCGTGACGTTGCCTTACTCTTCAGTATGTTGTGTGGCACATGTTCCAATTCCAGTTGACTTATTTAATTTCCAGATAGTGTGGTTGGAGGTTTTTCAGATAACTTTCTGATACTGGACAATTTAATTCCACTGTGGTCAGAGAGCGTACTCTGTGTGGTTCCAATGCTTTTAAACTTGCTGAGACTTGTTTTGTAGCCCAGAACGCAGGCTATCTCACGTGTTCCACACGCACGTGAGAAGGATGTGTATCCGCTGTTAGGTGTGTTCTGTACACGTCATGCTTTCAAGGCGGCTGGTGATGCGTCCTGACTGCTGTTCTGTCTACTTGTCCTGCCAGTTTTCACGAGGGATGCAGAATCTTTGACCCTCATCGTGGGTTTGTTTAGTTTTCCCTCCAGTTTTGTCTGTTTTCACCTCACTTGTTTTACAGCTACGTTATTAAGTGCATGTACATCTATGATTATTCTGTCCTCTTAATGAATTGATTCCCTTGTCATTACAAAATGTCCTTCCTTCTCCCTGGTAATTATCTTTCCTCTGAATTCTGCTTTGCCTGAGGTCAGGAGAGCCACAGCAGCTTTCTCTGATTGGTATTAATGTGTCTGTGTATAAAATTTTAAATGTATCTTTATTCTGTTACCCTATGTCTTTATACGTAAATGTAGCTTTCTTGTAAACAATGTATCATTGTTGGGCCTTGTATTTTCCAAATTAATCTGATAACTCTACCTATTTAATTGTAGTTAAATCATTTACAGTTAATGTGATTGTTGTGTGTGTTTATTTTTTATTTTTTTTTAACTTTTTTATTGATTATGCCATTACAGTTCTCCCATTTCCCCCTTCATTCCCCTCCACCCTGCCAACCCCCTCCCACCCACACTCCCCCTCTTTAGTTTTTGTCCATGTATCATAAGTTCTTTAGCTTCTACATTTCCCACACTACTCTTGCCCTCTCCCTGTCTATTTTCTCCCCACCGTCTATGCTACTTATTCCCTGTACCTTCTCCCCACCCTCTCCTCCCACTCCCCTGTTGCTAACCTTCCATTTCTGTGGCTCTGCTCCTGTTTTAGGTGACCGCTTAGTCTGCTTTTGAT
>PVKM010046068.1:0-11798 GCA_004027735.1 Carollia perspicillata
ACCTCAGTTATGAAATTAAATGTTAACTATATAATTAGTATAAAAGTATTTGCAGTTATTATATTACAATTTTCAATGTTAAGTATTTGTATAAATATCCTTATGAGTATATATAGGTTGTGTGGAGACTGGGGGTCCAACTGTTACCTTTGCTAGGATGTCAGCTATAAGTTGCAGAATACAACTAATATTAGTTTGGGTATTATAACCATTCAGGGGCTGTTTTCTAGAGCTCAAGGAAATATTGCCAGTAAGTCTCAAGATAAACAAACACTCTTGAGAGCCTCCCAGGCAGTGTTTTTCTCCACTCTTGTCCTTGTATATCCTGGTACATCAGCATCATTCCCACCTTTCTGTGAGACTGACTGTCTCTTCTTCAACGTGGCAGCGTGTGGCCACCCACAGCTCTCAAGGCTCCGCACATCTTTAGACACACGGAGATACTGAATGTCCTTTTCTTAGCTCCTAGCCCAAATTCCCATGAACAGGTTTCCAGCCCAACATGGATGAGATGCTCAGTTGTGGATGACCAGCTGTAGCCATTAGAAGGAAAGGGTGCAGCAGAAACACAGAGCTGTTGTGTTGTGTTTGTGTCATTTTCTAAATGTCGAATTTAGGGATCCCTTTAATCTTTGTTCTATATGCAGTCTCCAGTTTAACAAGGTTTATATTTAAGTGGCTGTCTATCAGTCGACATTTGGAATTCAGAAAATATTTCCTGTGCCAACTCTGTTATACAACATTCTTATAGTCTTAGGAAAATCTCAGTCCATCCTCTCCCAAAGGGAAAAAAAATTGCCTGTAAAAAACTGATTAACTAATCATGTATCTGAAAAATTATTACTAATTTTTATAGAAGTCATGTGAATCACACCAAAGACTTTTCAGGACTGTCCTATTTTTACATAATTTTGTCAGATTGTCCAACTATACATTCCCTTCTATTGTTTGAAAACTGTGGCCCCTGCAAATATAGTTTTAACCATAGTGTGTAGTGTTAGTTTTAAGGAACAGGGAGTTCAGAACTTTCCCTCTGTGGTTTGGGAAGCAGCAGCTGGCACCCCTCTCTCAGCCACGCAGTGCATGCATGCATGTATGCAGACCAGCGTCCACCCATGGCCCCCCGGCTACTGTGCCTGGCACTGTTCTGAACTCTAGGGAGACAGTGTGAAACAGGCCAAAGTGTCAACTCTTCTGGAACTTGTTTTGGGGTAGGAGAAAACAAACAAAAAATGGTAAACAAATGTATAAATAATGAAGTGTGCTATTTTTTTAAGTAAAATAAATCAGGGGATTGTGATATGGAGTAACTGTGATGTCTCTTTAACTGGGCAATGAGATCAGAGATTTCAAAATTTTAATTCAGCAGCTGAGGACAAGGGCCGCCAGCAGGGTGTGTTAGGGATCCAGGAGACCTGGATCAAGACAGCCTTCTTGGCTGGCCCTACCAGAGATACTCAGTCCCAAGCGGCTCTTGCTTGCACTCTTTCAAGATCCCAGGGGGTTAACTTGTCTCCTTTTCTTTCTGTTTCCATCCCTGTTACTTCAGCTCGGAGGTTTCCCCTTCCTCATTCCAGGTCTATGCGGAAGTCTCAAAGACCTAGCCTCCCCTCCTTTCTTGGAAATACTAACAATTTTGTTGTGATTTTCAAAGGATGTTTTCTTTGTCTTTTATAGTTATTTTTAAAGTATTATACAGACTGTAAAGTAAAATGCTACAAAACAATATACATAGAAATAAATGTTTTACTGAGTTACTGACTTTACATCATCAGTCTCCTTGCCTCAATTTATATACACGAATGTGAGTATGCAAATTGTATGCTTACTTGTGTGTTTATAAATAAGCGTGATTCATTTACAGACATTCACTTGTAAATTGTATGTATCATTCTTGTTCGGTGTCTTGTCTTTTCACTCAGTAATTTATTTTAGATATCTTTTATACCCATACACATAGATTTACTTCATTCTTTTTAATTGCTGCATAGTATTTCATGGTACAGATACAAAATAATTAAATTTCTCATCCCACTCTTAATAGATATATAGGTTGCTTATGATATTTACAAACCGTGTAAGCTCTTATAAATATATGTTGGCATACTAGGTGGCTCAGATGTTTTTGTGTATGTGTGTATGTGTGTACTGAATTTATATGGTAGATTGACCATAACAAATTCCAGGGTCTATTGCTCAAAACTTGTCAAATATTGGGAACTTTATAAGTTTAACCTAACAGATGTTGTCAAATTTTCCCCCAAGACTTCAGCCCAACTTTGTTTGTTTTTAATTTCTAACAGCTGTTGAAACAGAACAGAAATATCTTAGATGTTAAGCCTCTGGGTAAAATGAGAAAACTATAGAGATTATCACTACAAAATCATGATTTCCTCTTAATTAGACCCACATTTTCATTTAGGAATTTTCCCAGGAGACTACCTTCCCATTTCCTCTAGTGCCAAGGCCAGAGTCCTTTGCTGTTGCAGAAATTAGACAAGGGTGAGGAGAAGTACAGAACTGTTCTCTAGGCTGTCTCTAGGGTAACATTGGGTAAATTGTTAATGTTTCTAGCTTGATTCAAGTAATGAATACAGATAATATCTACCTTAAAAATAAATGAGATAATTCTACAACACTGCCTGGCACACTATTTCATCCTAAATTCTTGTTTAATGAATCAGATCTCCCTTCCTACCTCCCCCCTTCACTTCTGCATACTAAATCTCCAAACTACGGAGATATGGCAAGAATGGGTGTCACTATGGATGCCATGGCCATATATGCATCCGCACACATCCAGAACCCACTTCTGTCCCAGAGGTAGGCACTAAGCGACTTCCGTCATCTGATGGTGACCACTTCACCCTTCCAGGTCTATGGCATGAGCAGTGCCCCTCATGCCTGGTACCACAGGGTCTGCATAAGTCTTCACGGAGGCCCAATCAGTGTGTGCAGTTAGTGGGGAGCTCAGTGGGTAAGCACAACTTCACAATATTACTATCCACCACTGGCAAAACATACTTCCCTACCAAGAATCATCTTCTCTCAGACTGTGTTACCACCGAGCAAGCCACAGCTCCCTGAGGCCCATACTCCTGCTTCAGGGTCATTTGAGTATGCTGAACTGCCTTTGTGGTCATTCCCATCGTTAGCTCAAGAAATTTGAATATTGGTCCGGATTCTGAGTTGGCTCTCATTCAATGCTGATCAGTTGTCATTAAATAGGAAGGCCCATCATTTTTTTACAGATGAGAAAAGAGGGACACTGTGTTTACATGTTTTAGACTTGTGGAAGAGGTGCCACAGGAGTAGGAAAGAGACAGGTCTGAGTGTAAAACCTGACACTGGCACTTAGTATCAACATTCTATGAGCAAACTGCTTCACTTTTCTGAGCATCAGTTTCATTTTCTGTCAAATAGTGTTAATAACGCTCATTAAAATGACTGGTTGTGTTCTTGCATGTTACTTGAGAAAATATATGAAATATTCCTGACAACTTATATGACATAAGGAAGCACTAAATAAATGTTAACTTAGACGCACGATAGTCTGTGTTGCTCTGCCCCTAGAGCTGCTGGCTGCTAAACACTACCAGAACTTGGATATGTATTGCCAGAAATAAGACAATGTAAATTTAGATAGTAATGATTAAAATATTCTTTTCAGGAACAGCAACTGAACTTCTTGCAGTTACCTGGTTGATGCTTAATTTGGGAAAAGGTTTTAAATGCGTATGAGAAGATGAGAGACTGAACAGATAATGAAAGTGACTTCCCACACCTCCTTGTCAGTGATGCAGAAAAGAAAGAATGCCCCTTCTAGAAGCTATTGTTATACTGATTATAAAGCCCCTTACAGAGTGAACAACACGGATTTGAGTCATATAGGGATGTTACAATTGAAGAGCATGTTCTGATCATTGAAAGCTTTTTTTTTCTATTTTCCTTTCATTCTGGCTTATTGGCATATTGGAGTTGGTATCATTAGAAATATTACTGCTTTTCATAAAACTTAAGCCTAGGAAAGGGAAGGAACTCAAATATATACTTAAAGTTCTCAGGTAGTAAGACAGTCATTTTGGGGGTCATTCCTTTCAAAGCCTCATGCACACACCAAACTGTAATAAGACCTGTCTTTCCTTCAACAGCTAAGAAACCTATTTCCTAACATCAAGATATCATCCTAGCCTTTGAATCGGGACATGTTTCAGAATAGTGTGTAGAAGGCAACATATCAAGACAGCAATTTGTGGGCCCCACACATATGCTTGTATGAACTAGCTGGTGGCTTCCTCCAATACCTGTCTGTTCAACTGGTTTTGAAAAGAGGAATGTTCCCTTCTCTGGCCTATTTTTAAATAAGCAACTATTCTTCTGAATAAGCAATGGTTTTCCTAGAAATGTGCTCATTAATGTCTTATTAATATATAATGTCTTAATTAAGCAATATTTTTCATTTAATTTTAACTTTCAAATTATAACTTCCATTGAGAGTACCCTATAGATTTTTCTCATGTATTTTTCTTATTAGAATAACGTCAGTAATATTTAGGTGCTCATCATATTCCTTAGAAGGCTCAAATTGAAATAGTCTTCTGAGGAGAGTTAGATGTATGTTAGACAATGCAATTTAAAGGTCTTCCTTCAAATTCTATGAATTCATGCAGAATTTAATACTTCACGGTTGGGTAGACACTGAATTTTAAGTTCTTGTGAGCAGGTAATGTCTAGGTTTGACTTGAGGATTTGTAAAGAAGGGAAGGGCAACTGATAAGAGTCTTTTTTAATTTTACTTTTTCTGTTATTGTTTACTCTATTACAGTTGCCCCAAATTTTCCCCTTCCCCCTCCTCTGTCCAGCCCACCTCCTACTCCCACAGTCACACTGTTGTCACACTGTTGTCAATGTCCTTGGGTCATTCATACATGTTCTTTGACTAATTCCTTCCCCTCCTTTCCACCATCCCCCCACCCCTTTCCTCCAGCAGCTGTCAGTCTGTTCCCTGTTTCCATGTGTCTGGTTCTGTTTTGCTCCTTAGTTTATTTCGTTCATTAGATTCCTCTTGTAAGTGAGATCACATGGTATTTGTCTTTCACCTAATGGCTTGTTTCACTTAGCACAATAGTCTCCAGTTCCATCCATACTGTCGCAAAGGGTAAGAATCCCTTCTTCTTTCTGCTGCATAGTATTCCATTGTGTAAATGTACCACAGTTTTTTAATCTGTGTGTCCACCGATGGGCACTTAGGCTGTCTCCAGCACTTGGCTATTGTATATAGCACTACTATGAACATAGGGGTGCATGAATTCTTTTGAATTGGTGTTTTGGGATTCCTAGGGTATATCCCTAGAAGTCTGCCAAATTCTGAAAGCAGCCAGAAAACACTGGAGAGGGCCCTAAACTTAGATAGAAGAGCTGAATTTAGTCTTGGCTAAAACACTTGTGAATTGTGTGATACTGAGCAAGCCACTTCATTTTTTGGTTCTTCCATAAAATTGGGATTATTATTCCTGTTCTGTTTACTTCTCATGGTTGGTACAAGAATCAGATTAGATAATGCATGTGAAGTGCTATTCAGATGTAAGGCCTAGGTATGAATTACCTGTATTTTAAGTTTTGTAACCTTTTTGAGATAAAGATTGTCTCTTCAATTCATGAACACCATATTAAGTCCTGAACAAATGAAGGGAGATGGTCTTTCCACTGCAATTTTCTATGAGGTTATTTCATATTTTTCTTAGAACCATATAATCTAACTTCCCCCCCCTCGTTTCCCATCTCAACATACTTATGGGGACAGTTCTTCTTTCATGTAAACTAACCTACCTACATGGCAAGTGGCTTTAAACTTAGAGGGTAGGAGTTGATTGTGAAGCAGTTTATTCCTTATCTCAATGCTGTGTGTTTCTAAGTTTATTTGACGTCGGCCATCAGAATCCAGAGGCATCAGAGCTCGAATGGTATTGAGTGTTACAACACATGAAATAATAATGCCAACACTTTGGTTTCACAGCACCGAATTCTTAACAGTTGAATATCATGTTCTCTCTTACTTTTTTTGCTAAATAAACATGTGTCACCCCTGCTTCAGCTACTGACCTATTGGGAAACACTTAGTGCTCTGGGAGGCGTCCATTATTTTACATCAGTTATGATTGGGAGCACTGAGTTATTGTCCATGCTCCCTTCTAGGAAAAGATGAAGCACTAAGAAACGCACTAAATTATTTCTTAATAGTCAATAAATGAACTGATAAACTAAAAGTCCCATACACATGTAAATATTTAAACTGTTCTAGACATTTAATCAAAGAAGATATGCTTTTGAGATTTGGACATATGATCTACATCTAAATTACCTTCTCAAATTAGAGCTTTAAGATTTTATACCTGACTTAAAAATACTGAAATTTTAATCTCAAAGTTTTTATTATAATATAATTTTAGCATATTAGAAACTAACCTTCACTTATATTTATTAGAAAATAAAACTTGGCCTAGTTCCTCATTTCAAGAAATTATGAGTCACAATTTCTCAATAAAAAATTAAAAAGTGAGATCTTGACCAAATATTTCCAGGTACTGAATGAGTTCTTTTCTCAGTATCTTTTCTCTTTTCAACGACTTGAAACGTCTCAAAGATTTTAATAGTTTTCAGTGAAAAAAGCTGTAATACTGTTTAGAGAAGAAAATTCTCAGCAATCTCACTTTGGTCAGTGCCAACGCCTTTGCCGCCTTTGTTACTTGTTCGCTTGCTGTCACAAGACATTTGCTTCCTTGCAGTTGGCTGCATTGTGTTGGCCTCCAGGACTCAGGAGGTGTTTACTGAGCAGCAGTTTAATTCCAAAGTCCCCGTTGACCCTGGGGTTCGAATCGAGAGTGGGGTAGGAGGAACCTCTCAGAGACTGAATTAGCTCTGATTCTATAGCAATGATGCAGGAAAAATTCCGTTCAGGGTATTACTGGGGCTCGGAGCAATTTTAACTGTGCTCCTAAGTTATTTCTGTATGTTTTCTTTTTTGTTTGTCCTCTGACCAAAGTAGCATGGTGTCTGAAGGTTCCTGGAATCCAGCTCTTCTCCAGAGGCTAGATGACCTTTCTGAGCCTAAAATAAATCAAGTTTAACACGCTTGAGTCAGACTTCCTCTTTCTTTCCTCCCGTCAACTTTCATCCCTCTTGGAACCCTGGGGGATAAACTAGACACTCACTAGAGGGCAGCAAGGGGTCAATGAAACCAGTTCTTTAGGAAATTGCTAAACTGTATCATGGGCTTTGAAAAAAAGCCTAACAGTTTTAAAAAGACAGAAAACTGTACTTGAATAACAGTTAAAATAAATTTTAAAAAAAAGTTCACTCACTGCTACTTCCATTATAAAATGCAATGATATCAATAATCTATTCATGTGAGTTGGCTTGTTTCACAAAAAAATGTAAATGAAAGAGAAATATAACCTGATAATTATAATGAAGGAAGTCTGTAACTACAAAGTGTACATCAGCTACACTTCGCGGAGATAGCTGCATAGCTATGAGAGTGTGGGTCCCCAAAAGGGCCTATTCTCCGTGCTCATGCTAGGAATCAAACCTCAGTTCAGGGGGTGTTGAGGGTGGATGCCTAAAAGTCCGGTAGTGGGAAATGAAGGACAATATAACTGAGCTGGGGTGACAGGGAGACTAGGGGTGCCATGTGAGGAGGGGACTACCTTTAGGTAAAGAATACCATCAGGAAAAAAGCCCAAGTGCACCAGCTTCATCCCGGTGGTGTTTTGCAGGAAGGAATATCACTCTATCTTCCAATACAGTCTGCTAAGGAAATTTGGTAAGGTGTGTGAGAACCTTGTTTTGCAGTTTTATGCTGTGAGAGGGCAGCCCAGCACCTCCGAACACATAGCACAATAAAGGGAGGGAAGTGAGCAGGCTGACAAAGGAAATGGCTATGAGACATCAGGAGAAGACACAGCTTTGTGCAAGGTGTCAAGGACAAGGGTGGGGGCCGGGGGGTGGAAAGGAAGAACGATTTGCGTCACCATGCACCACAGTGTAAGCATGAAATGCACAGAGACCACAGTCTGTGGAAGAGAACACTAAGGGCTGTCAAGGAAAATGATGCACGATCCACCCCCGGGACCCTTCTATGGGAAGGAAATTAGGATACAAATATTGCTATAGTTTTGCTAGTGAGACTTGAATATAAAAATTATTTTTATTCTTTTTATTATTACCATATTCCTAATGTATCCCACAACTTAGTTCACATGAAAAGGACAACTTAGTTCACAATTAATAGGAGAAAATTCACTTTAATACCCAAATTTTACTATCAGATATTCAATGAGGATAAATATAGTATACCATTGTAGAATTTTGCTTTAAACCTGAATATTACTGAAAAAATGTTAATCTCCATCTTAATTTTTCTTTATGTATCATCTGGGGACCATTTGCATTAGAATCAAGTGGGGTGAATTGACAGTTATACACCAATAATTTTAGAAGGAAGAATTTAAATAAGAATTGTAGGAGAAAGATAAAACCAGATATTAGGGAAACATAAAGAAGAAGAAAATTACTTTCTGCCAGAATAATCAGGGAAGATGTAATGAGGAAAATGGCATTTGAACAAGTTTTCGAAACATAGGTAGGATTTTTACAAGGAAAGTAGTGGAAATAACATTATAGCAAAAAAGAACACTGTAATTATTGATACTTGCTTGACTAGTGAAGACAAATGACTGTAATATTAGCATATAGGTTCAGCTCAGTTTGTAAAAAGCTTTATGCAGTGTATTAAGAAGTTCAAAACTTATTTTGTGGTCACTTTGGCAGGAATCTGCACAAAGCTGTATGATCAGAATTGTATTTGAGGACAATTTCTTTGTGTGCAAGGCTGGGGCAAAGACCGAAGGCTAAGACATGTTAAGAAGTAGATGATACAGACTTATTTATTGCCATTTTATTGCTCATAGTTTGGACCTTTTTTTCTTTAGTCCCTTCAACATTTCATATAATAATGGTTTGGTGACGATGAGCTCCTTTAGTTTTTCCTTGTCTGGGAAGCTCTTTATCTGTCCTTTGATTCTAAATGATAGCTTTGCTGGGTAGAGCAATCTTGGCTCTACGTCCCTGTTTTTCATGAGTTTGAATATTTCTTACCAATCCCTTCTAGTATGCACATTTTCTTTTGAGAAATTAGCTGACAGTCTTATGGAATTTCCAGTGTGCATAACTGTTTATCTCTGGCTGCTTCTATGATTCTTTCTTTGTCTTTAACTTTTGGCGTTGTAATTATGATGTATCTTCAAGTGGGCCTCTTTCTATCCATCTTGTTCGGGACTTCTGTGCTTCCTGGATTTGCTTGCCTATTTCCTTCTCCAAATTAGGGAAGTTTTCTTTCATTATTTTTCAGATAGCTTTCTTTAACTTCTGGCACCCCTATGATGCAAATGTTGGAACATTTGAAGGTGTCCCAGAGGCTGCTTACACTATCCTTGTTTTTTTTGGATTCTTTTTCTTCTTCTTGTTCTGATTGCTTGTTTTTTGCTTCCTTATCTTCCCAATCATTGATTTGATTCGTGGCTTTATCCACTCTACTGCTGTTTTCCTATAAATTGTTCTTTATTTCAATTGGTGTATCTTTTGTTTCTGACTGGATCTTTTTAATGCTGTTGAGGTCCTTGAAAATCCTTATAACCAGTGTTTTGAACTCTGCATCTGGTACATTTTTTATCTCCCTTTTGATTAGTTCTTCTGGAGTTTTGATTTGTTTTTTCATTTAGGCCATATTTCTTTGTCTCCTCATTTTGGCAGCCTCCCTGTGTTTATTTCTGTGTATTAGGTAGAGCTACTATGACTACCTGTCTTGGTAGCATCGCCTAATGTAGTAAGTATCTTGTAGTGTCCAGTGGCACAGCATCTCGTATCACCCAAGCTGAGTACTTGAATTGTGCACCCTTTTGTATAGGCTGAGTACACTTTCCTCTTGTAGTGGAGATTGATTGCCATTGGCAGGTCAATGAGAGGGATTTACCCAGGCCAGTCACCTACAAGGACTGGCTATGACCACTGACCACCAACCTCTGCCCCCCATGGAGGATCACCTGTGCAGGAGAACCACCTGTGTTGGTTCTCTGAAATGGTCTGTAGTTGTCCACTGGGTGAGAAGGCCCTGGAGTTTCCCAGTTTGTACAGGCCAAGGTCAGCCCCCAACAGTATTTTGCCTGGGGCCACCCTGCCTGAACTATAAAGCAAGCTGAGATAATTGCTACTTGTGTTGGGCTTGGAGATTCCCAGGTGAAGCCAAGCTGTGAATCTAGGCTGGCTGCTGCTAATTGCTGTCCTGGGGCTACTTCAGTTGAAATTAAAAACAAACTAAGCAAACAAAAACAGAGACTGAGTCATGGATGTGGGGAACATTCTGATGGTTGCCACATGAAGAGGGTTTGGGGTAATGGGTAATGGGATTAAGACACACAAGTAAGGAGTTGCAGAGTAGCCAGGGGGATATAAAGTACAATATAGAACACAGAGTAGCTAAAGAACTTATATTCATTACCCATGGACATGGACAATGCTATGGGAACAGCCTCTTAGGGAGTAGGGGGTGCTGGGTGAAGGGGAGCAAAGGGGGAAAATTGGGACAACTGTAATAGCATAATCAATAAAATATAATTTTAAAAAGAGAAATAGGTGAAATTGTCCAGGTCTGAGGAAATGAGTCTGTGGGCATTGAGGTCGGAAATGACAGTGAGATTGGAAAGAGGTGATAAACTAGACAAATATTAAAGAGAGAAGTTGATTGTTACTTTGAAACCTTTAAAGCATACTTTATCAATTCTTGGAATGAGGAAGGGGTTTCGTCTTCAGAAACTCTGTGTTGCAAACCATGGATCAGTTGGAATGTAGCTATAGAAATCCAACTCCATTTTCAAGGTTCAGAAGTTGACTCAGAGATGGAGACAATGAAGAGGCAAAGGCAAGAGGAAAATGTG
This sequence comes from Carollia perspicillata, assembly GCA_004027735.1. Taxonomy (NCBI): domain Eukaryota; kingdom Metazoa; phylum Chordata; class Mammalia; order Chiroptera; family Phyllostomidae; genus Carollia; species Carollia perspicillata. The sequence continues at coordinate 10,992 of PVKM010046068.1, forward strand.
TCTTGTTAAGTGAGAGCTCCAAAGTGTTACAGGTAGTTAAGAATTTTGGTCTTCACTTAGCGAAATAAATATAAAACTTTCTGCCTCTATTTTTTGGAAAATATTGGATTTGCTGAATTATATGTTCATATACTTAATCCAATTTATTCATTAAATGTCACAAGGTTATTTCAAAGAGGAGATATCAGATTTTTATCTCAAATAATAATAAACAAAACTTAAACCTTGGGATGAATGAAGTCAATTCAAATTTAAGTGGTTCAGGGGTTGCATTATTTTAATATTCAGCAATACTCCTAAAATAGCATTCAACAGTCACAATGAGCTGATTAACTTGAGATCTCTGTGGAATTATACATATGTCAAAGTTTTTAAACTATTTTATTACAGACCAAATTATGAATTTTGCTTTTATACTTCTTATTACTAAATGTTTTAATCATATGGAAACACTTTCATTTATATTGCAATGGAATCTTACCTGCAGGTCTAAGAAACTTATACTTTTCTATATGAGTTTTCCTTTGATTGTTACATTGAGCTTTCCATATGGCACCAGAAATGACATTTTCTTTCTGCTATTTGAATAATCTGCCTCTAAACAGGAAAAGTGGGGGATTGGACCAAAACACCTTTGACACTTACCTTTGGAGCAAGATTTAAAGCCAATTAAATCATTGCCATATGATGTTTTTTGGACTACAATTGCTATGGTAATGAGATGCAGGAAGAGCAGAAGGCCCCCAGCCAAGGACAGAGCTTGGAAGAGTTCAAGGCCCATCACATTAGTGATTCTTAGAAATAGTA
>PVKM010046069.1:0-11796 GCA_004027735.1 Carollia perspicillata
TATTCTGTAATGGGTTATCTAGTATTGTTTCCATTACATATTTGTAATAGTACACATAAGAGCACTATATTTCATGTGCCCTATTTTTGTAGATTCATAATTAGTTATAATTCTAATTTATTTGGATATATATAATTTAAAATTCTATAATTGTTTTTAGAATATTTTGTTATTTTCATGTCATGCTAATAACCTTTGAAAACCTAGATTTTTATGTTTAACTTTTACCCCTACCTCAGGAATCAGAGATGGAAACAGAAGAAGAGGTTGACATTTTAATGAGTAGTGATATTTACTCTGCAACTCTATCAACCAAATCAATTTCTTTCACACGTGCCCAAACAGGATGGCTTTTTCGGGAAGATAAAACAGTATGTACAAATCTAGATTTTGAAACTTTAAAAACTGTTTAGTATGTAATGCTGCCAAAATAATGTGTGATGGAAATGCAGGAAGAATTGTCTTCATGTAGTTTATTGTCTCCTCTTTGAATCCACATGGGGAATTATAATGGTTGGTTACTTTTAATTGTCATGGTTGGAAAGTATTCTTACAGAGGCCAGGAGAGAAAGTTTAGCTCATTTGAATTCTTTTTTTTTTCACTTTTCTTTTTAATTGTATTTTTTTTTCCATTACCATTTAGTCCCCTAACACTCTTCTTTCCCCCCTAACTCATTTGAATTCTATGTTGGCAAAGATTCTTGTTAGCTGCCTTGTTATGTTTCCATTATATTTCTAATGATTTATTCCTTAGGAAGACCACAAAGAGGGGTCTTGAATTCATTTCCCTGGACCTTTTTTTCTTTCTACTTTTAGACTTCTAAACTATTTATTTATCTATTATCTGATTTTCAGTATTCTATATATATGACTAAAATTAAATATGCTTGCATTTCTATGACAGCATCATTAAATTAAATCTTAGTGGTGGTTTCCCTTTGTAAATTATAAAGGTTTTCCATAATTACCATTTCACCTGTCAGCAAGAAGTTACATCAGAATGCTCAAAATATACTCAAATTTTTTTTAAATTAGACAGATGGAGAAGCATTTTATAAAATTTTAAAGTCAATAATAAGTAACCAGATCAGGTAAGGGCCAGGACTTACTACTTTTAAATATTATTTTTATATTATACACAGTAGAAATAAATGTAATGTTATTAGAAAAACAAAAACAGCCTGTATTAGTAGTCAGGGTTCTCTGAGAGACAAAAACAATAGATCTCTCTCTCTCTAAATATCTACCTATATAGACATAGGTATATAGATATATAGATGTAGGTATAGAGATATAGGGATCTCCTATATAGAAATATAGATATATAGGTAGATATTTAAAGAGAAGGAGAGAGGGATAGGGAGAGACTGGTTTATTTTAAGGAATCAGTTCATGTGAATGAGGGACAAGTCTGAGATCTATAGAGCAGTCTAGCAGGCTGGAGACCCAGGGAAGAGTTGATGTAGTCTTGAGTCTGAAATCTGCAGGCTGGAATCTCAGGCATGGTTTTATGTGGTCATCTTGAGGCAGGATTGCCTTTCCTTTGGGAAACAGGGTTTACTTTTAAGGCCTGCAGTTGATTGGATGAGGCCTACCTGCATTGTGAAAGGTAACCTGCAGTATTCCAAATCTACTGACTTAAGTGATAATTACATCTAAAAAATACCTTCACTGAAGCAGCTAGACTGGTGTTTGACCAAATGTTTGGGCACCATAGTTTTGCCAAGTTGACATAAAATTAACCATTACACAACCTTGCACATAAAGCCTGACCACTACTTACAAACCCTTCTGCAAGGGTATCCATTTGTATATCCTTCAGACATTTTTTATGCTTTCCATAAATATATATCCATAGTAATATGTAGCCTTAGTTGTTGATATTTATTTTTTCATAAAGTATCATATCTATTTTTGCAAAATCCCACCCCCCACACCCCACTCTTCTGTGTCTTCGAGCTTTTTCTTATTAGTATCACTACTTCATTCTCTCTAACAACCGCATAGTAGTCCATAGTTTGGGTATACTGTAATTTATCTATCCAGTCTCTTATTTTTGGACATTTAGATGAATGGACACACATTTGTGTCCAGTTTTCTGCTGTTATGAATGATACTGCATTTACCATTCTTTTACATTTCATTGCAACGTCTGTTATAGATAGCAAACAATAAAATGACTGAATCATGGGAACTATACAATTAAAATTTTATTGTTGTGGTGTACTTTTAATAAGTGCTTTTTCTTTATAAGATCTTAAAATCAGCTACTTATTACCTGAATATTTCATAGCCACAGAAAAATCCTCACTCTGAGGTCTAGGCTCATCAACTTGCCTCTCTAAGCCTATTTGGCAACAAATAGCATGATAGGGTTTCCAATTGTGAGAGCCTATACTGCCATCCATTTGTTGGTTTAAAGTCTTGTTTGCACTCTGTTCTTCTGGACAGTGTTAGAAGGATCACTTCAAGAGAAGATAAAAATTGAAACTGCTGTTATTCATCTAGTGCTACTGCTAAGCAGCTCAAAGCTCTTGAACAGCATCTGGGTGATCTTAAATCTTTGACAGGAAAGGAGGGAGTCAGTAATGCTTATGGTTCCCATTTTGTAGGTAGAAACAGGAGCAGAATGCTTTGCTTTCTGGTGACTACCTGGTAAAGAGGCAACCAAAAGCAAGGTGGACATAGAAGCAACTCTAAACACATAGTTTTAGAACGCTAGGAAACGGCTGTAAGAGGGAAACCACGTGATTTGCATGCAGGTAGAAATGGGAAGCTTGTTTTCCATCATGTTGTTTTGAAGTAAGGCATTTCAAACTCTGACCACCTGTTGGGTCTGTTAAAAGGGTAAAGGTTGATGTTGAAGGAGGGCCTCTTTGAAAGGAAATAACTGGTCTCTTCCTGATGTCCCTTACACCTCTTGAGTTTCCCTGTCCCCAGTTCTGAATGTAGACAGTCGTACTGTATTGGTGAGCTAGACCGCTCTGTTGTTCTCTCTTTGTTGAAAGCAGCAAGCAACTGTAACTTAAGGTTTTATCCTGTTAGAGAATAGAGTATTGGGACAGGTGAATAATTCTAGCTGTACTAGAGACTTCTATGTGACTTAGACTATTTCTTTGTAGTCCACTTTCTTTTCTATCTATAAAATGGGAACAGTAATTACCCCTGACTCCTCCTTGTTACTCATAATGTTTGACTATCAGCTAAAGTTTTCAGATGCTTTGTACTACTTGGGAGTAGATTCTAAAGGAATACTATGTGGTATTTTTATTTAGATTAACTGCCATACATCAGTGTTTTTAAATTTTCTTTACTGATTTAAAACATATAATTTTACATATTAATCCAAGAGAATACATAGGATATTGAGATAATTTCAAGTGCCAAAGGAATATGTATTTATACCTTATGTTATGGAAAAACAGGTATACACGTATGTATATTACTTTGAAACTTTTAAAATGTAAGACATTTTAAAATGTAAGACAAACCTAATTTTTTTGTTATTTTGAATATCTGATTGTGTTTTAGGAAAGAGTAGGAAACTTTTTGGCCGACTTTTATCTGGTAAATGGACTTGTTTTAGAATCAAGAAAAAGAAGAGAACATCTCAGTGAAGAAGATATTCTTCGAAATAAGGCCATTATGGAGAGCTTGAGTAAAGGTGGAAACATAATGGAACAGAATTTTGAGGTATAATTTCTAATTTATAATGTTCTAAGGAGAGAGGGGGTAGACTTCATTCCTGGCATTTAGTGAGTTCATATAAGTACACTCGTAGGTTTTGTTGGCTATATACACCTTTTATTTATTTATTTTTATATGGCCTTGAGCGTTTAATTTATGTGAATCTGTACTTGGTCTTTGAAGTTTCACTAACAAATAGATCATATCATTTTATAAGCGTGAAACCCAGTGTTAATTTTTAATCTATGTCCCTTTGTATATATTCTCTTTTCTACTTCCCCAAGTGAAATCATCTACAGCTTTGAAGGTCTAAATAAAGGCCTGCTTACTTATGAATCATTTCTAGCCTATAACTTCCCATAAAATTTTATTCAGTGTGTGTTTTCAAAAGCATGCTGTATACAGATAATTGTGTGACAGTAGAGAAAGGGGAGGGGAACATAGGAAATACAAAAGTATGCAAGACGTGTTACCTGCCTCCGCAGTCTTATTCCCTGATAAGATCAAAGATGGGGATGGCTTCTTTTTAAAAAATTTTTTTTAATTTATTGATTTTAGAGAGAAATATTGGTTTGTTGTTCCACTTATTTATGCATTCATAGGTTGATTCTTGTATGTGCCCTGACTAGAGATGGAACCTGCAATGTGGTGTATCAGGACGATGCTCTAACCAACTGAGCCACCCAGTCAAGGCCTGGATTCTTAAATTTATTTTTATTTTGACAATTTTAGATTTACAGAAAATGAAATAGTTCAAACAATTTTTGGATATCCTTCACTAAGATTCCTCAAATGTTAACATTTTACTAAATTTTAAAGAAGTGTTTCTCAAATTGCAGGACAGGGACCTCCTAGTAGATGATGAAATCAATTTTAGTGGTTTGTGACCACCCTTCTAAAATTAAAATCTAAATAAAGACAGTAGAGAAAAACCAGAGCACATCACATACAGTATGGGTCATTATTACTTCATGAAACAATAGTGTTAAGGAATATGTGTTTTAAAAATAGGTATATGTGTGAGTTCTGGTTTGTGGTAGAAAATATAAATCACGTATGTAAAAAGATTAAAAAGTACTATGAGGAGGCTTGAATTTCTTGAATGCTTAGTCTCCCCCTTTGGTATTGTGCCAGATTAACATTTAAGGGATAGACAGACTTTTCAGAATAATATGCCAGGTTCCAACTAATTCATGGTAACACTGTGTGTGTATGCCAGGAAAATGTTTTAATGTTTAGAAAGTTTATGTATTGAATGAATCAGCCATGGTTCAATTAAATAAGCACAAGATGTAAAGTGTTTGGGAATCCCCATTAAATGTTTAAGTTAAATTTGTGATCATGCTAGTTTAGTGTGATCCTGTACCCTTCCTGCCAGATCCTCTTTGTGCTCCTCATTTTTCTTTAGGCTTTGGGATTGAGTAGAACTTCACCACACTTAAGTTTTTAGAAGCCACCTGGTATTTAATGGTATCTTGATCACTACAAGATAAAGGATATGACATGTTTAAAAATAGCAATGAATTGGGAGAGGAAATGCTGAACTCAATTTTTGACAAAGCTGCCTCCCTCACACATTGTTGACCAGACAAAAGGCTATTTCCTCAGACTAACACTGTGATTTAACTTTTATTAAAATTTATTTTTTAAAATGATTTTGTTGTTGTGCTGGTTATTACTACCTTTGCTTAATTTTGTCAACAAACCATTTTGGGATGAGTACATGGAACAAAAAGCTTATAGAATACCATTTCATGGACCATTGGCTGATTGTCTGATTTATCTATGTTTAAATTTACAGCATACTACTTAATTTTCTTTAGGGCAGAGATTGTGACTTGATGCACTTGAATTGTTAAAGTGGTCTTCAAATGGCATTTTAATAAACTATAGTTTTGTACATTGAAATTAAGACAGTTTAATTTTGGATAGCTATATAATACAACAAAGTAATATGAATTAAATAAAATAATTAAGATTTTTGACTTGTGGTAAGAAAGCAGATAAAACAGTTCCCATGTGAATCATAGCCCCCTTGAACTTTACAGATTTTTTTTTTAATTCACATCTGAGGATATGTTTTTATTGATTTTAGAGAGAGAAGGGGGAGAGGAAGAGAGGGAGGGAAGGAATAAAGGAAAGGGGGAAGGAAGAGAGAAAGAGAAGAGAAACATTAATGTGAGAAACATCTACTGGTTGCCTTCTGCACACACTTTGACTTGGGATCAAACCTGCAACCTTTTGGTCCACTGGACAATGTTCCAACCAACTGAGCTACCTGGCCAAGGGCAAACTTTACAGTTTTGATGAATATTTAAATCAACTTGTCAACTCTACAAAAAATAGAACACTTGGTAGGATTTTGATTAGTATGGTATTGAATCTATGCATCAATCAATTTCTACATAAAAGCGTGCTTGGTTTTTGTTTACTCAACTATTTATTTTGAGATAATTGTAGGTTCACATACATAGAATGCATAATGAGGTTGAATGATCATCTTTTCATGTGCTTATTTGCCATCTGTATGAGGTCTGTCCAGAAAAGGCCCAGCCATTGATAATATAAGAGGAATGGTTTGCATGACACTGATATAAACTGGCAGCCAAGGAGAGTGAACTGGGATGCACGTGCTTGAACAATGATGGCCTCACTGTACTAGTCAGTGGGGGCTGTAGACACTGTTGAGTGAACATGTGTACTGTGTGGCTGTCACATTCAAAATGACTGAGCAAGTAGAGCAATGAATCTGCATCAAGTTTGCAATAAGCATGAACATTCCTTCCTGGAAACTATTTGGATGATACAGAAGGCCTCAGTGATTGAGGGCAACTGGTGATTGGCAGCTTCATCAGTGCCCTCTCATGCATCATGTCTCGTGCAGAGTGTTTTGGTGAAACATCAAATCACCCCAGTGACTCAGCCCCCTTACAGCTCAGATTTGGTGCCCTGCAACTCCTGACTTTTCCCAGAAGTAAAAATCACCTTTGAAATGGAAGAGATTTCAGACCGTTGATGAGATTCAGGAAAATATGACAGGGCAACTGATGGCAATTGGGAGGACTGTGTGAGGTTCCACGGTGTCTACTTGGAAGGGGACTGAGGCATCATTGTCCTGTGTACAATGTTTCTTGCATCTTCTTTAATAATTGTCTCTGTTTTTTATATTATGTGGCTGGATTCCTTCTGGACAGACCTGTTATATTCTGTTTGATGAAATTTCTCTTCATGTCTTTTGCCCATTTTTGGATTGGATTTTTTTAGTGTTGGGTTTTCAAAGATGTTTATATATTCCTTCCAGATATTAGCTCTTCATTAGATATGCATTTTGCAGGTACTTTTCTCCCATTACTGTAACCTACCTTTTCATCTTGGTAACAGTTTTTGTAGAGGAAAAGTTTTTGATTTTGATGAGGTTCAATGTATCAATTTTTGTTTTATGTTTTGTGCCAACTCTAAGAACCTTTGCCTAGCTCCAGGCCCCTAAAATTTTCTTGTACACTTTTTTCTCTAAGGCTCCTCTTGTACTCTTACATTTTACATTGAAGTCCATGAACCAATCAGTTTTGTACAAGGTGTCCTATTGAAGTCAAGGCCTATTTTTTTTGCCTTGGATGTCCTGTTCATTTAGCACCAGTGGAGAAGGGATATCCTTCTCTGTTGAATTGCCTCTGGAATTTTTATAGGGATGGTGTTGAATCCATAGATTTATATGGGGAGAGTTAGTATCTTAAACATACTGAATCACCTGTTTCATGAGCATGGTACATATCTCCATTTATTTAAATCGTAAATAGTTTCTCTCAGACATGTTTTTAGTTTGCATTATATAAATCTTGTGGAGATCTGACTAAATTTATCTCTTAAATATTTTGTATTTTAATGCCATCATAAATGATATTTTTGCATTTTATTTCCAGTTCTACATTGCCAATAGAAAGAAATGCATTAGATTTTTCTGTATTGCTAAATTAATATATTAGTTATATAGTTTTTATAGCTTCCTTATGATTTTAAATGGATAATTATGTCATCAGGTAAGAGAGATAGTTATACTTTCCTTGCTAATCTCTGTGTCTTTTATTTATTTATTTTGTGCATATTGCACTAGAAAATAGTACCAGTATAATGCTGAATAAAAGTGATGAGAGCAGGTGCTGTGCTTTTTTCCTAATCTTAGAAGGCATATCTTAAAATTCAGTGTTAAATTTTAAAAATTTTATCATGATATTTTTAAATCTGGCATAAGTACTTTATCCAGAATTATGAAGAACTATGGTGGTATTGTTATTTGTTAGTTTTGTAATACTTTTAAGATTGTTTTTGCCCTGGCTGGTGTGACTCAGTGGATTGAGTGCTGGCCTGCAAACTAAAGGGTCACCGGTTCGATTCCCAGTCAGGGCACATGCCTGGGATGTAGGCCAGGTGTCCAGTAGGGGGTGTTTGAGAGGCAACCACATATTTCTCTCCCTCTCTTTCTCTTTCCCTTCCCCTCTCTAAAAATAAATAAAATCTTTTTTAAAAAAAGATTGTTTTTAATTTTTGCTAATGAAAATATACAAGGTCTGTCTGGGAAAAGTCCAGCCATTGCTGATATGACGGGAATGATTTGCGTGACACTGACATAAACTGGCAGCCCAGGAGAGTGGGCTGGAATGCACATGCACAAAAAATGACAACTTCACTGTACTAGTCAGTGGGGTGGTAGACACCCCTTGAACGAGCATGGGTACTGTGTGGCTGTCACATTCAAAATGGCTGAGCAAGTAGAGCAATGAATCTGCATCAAGTTTGCAATAAGCTTGAACATTCCTCCATGGAAACCATCTGGATGATTCAGAACGCTGCAGTTGTGGGCAACTGGTGATTGGCAGGATCATCAGGACAATGTGCTCACTCATGCATCATGTCTCAGGCAGAGATTTTTGGTGAAACATCAAATCACCCAGGTGACTTACCCACCTAGAGTCCAGCTTTAGTGCCTTGTGACTTCGGGCTTTTCCCAAAAGTAAAATCACCTTTGAAAGGGAAGAGATTTCAGACTCTTGGTGAGATTCAGGAAAATATGACAGGGCAGCTGATGGTGATTGGGAGAACTGTGTGAAGTCCCAAGGTGCCTACTTGGAAGGGAACTGAGGTGTCATTGTCCTATGACAGTGTTTCTTGTATCTTGTATCTTCTTCAATAAATATCTCTATTTTTCATATTACAGGCTGGATACCTTCTGTATAGACCTGATTTATCTCATGTATTGTTTGGACATTTGATAGGGAAGAACTGATGAATTACAATCAACTTACTTTAGAGTTCAATTATAAATAGAATAAATTTAAAGAAAATATTAATTCTGTCAGATGTTCATCTGTACATATAATTTTATTTCGTTGAATGTGGCAAAGTGCAGTATGAAAGAACATCACAACAGAACTGATAAGTCTGATTAGAAAAAAGATACAAATCACTCTTTTTTTTTTCTTTCCTAGACAGAATTTATAAACACAGGGAAAGCAGCATGTACCTGATACCAGTTTAATTATATTTGACAGTGGGCATTAAGGAAGAAAAGATACATCTCTATGCATTTTATAGATAATTTTGGGAATACAGTTTTTTAAAACTTAAATAATAAGCTTTTTAGGAAAGATACATATAAATGAACATGCATAGTTAAAAATAGGTGGTCAAAAAAGTAAAGGGAAGGATCTAATTCAAGAGACAATCCCATTTTAATGGTGAGCTGTATTTAAAATCTTTATTAAAGTTTAAAAAACATACTAGTATTAAAAATTAATGGCTGCTTGGTCACAGCTGGTAATATAAAAATAAATTGGGTGTGGAAATTGATAATGCTTGACTTGCTATGGACTTGCAAGTCAAGTAAACATTGGTTGTTTATTCAAGTGCATGTATTTTAATTAGTGATGATTATAACAAAACATTATATGGGACAGGTACAAATAATCCTCCAGCGCCTAATCCAAATGGAGTGCCATAAACTCTAATTCAGCTTCTGTAGGTTAAACACTGATTTTATATGCACCCTCAACAAGTTTTTGTTTTACTTATGTTGGTTTAAAACATTGGTGTTGTAAGCATGGGCATTGTGTTAAGTATTTTCCATTTATCATCTCAATTAATTATTACAGTGATCTAATGAGTGTCATTGTTCCATTATACAGAAAGGAAAATGAGATTTAAAGAAATTAATCTCTTAAGTCAAAAAACTGGAAACAGCAAAGATGGGTTTTGATTCTGTGAGGCTTACCCCAAGCTGTTCTTGCTCTAAGTTATTGTTTCTCTGGCGTGATCCAGATTCATATTTAACAAAGACAAGGTGCAAGCTTTGAAATCTGACGTGACCTTTTACCAGAGTTGTTGATCAAATAATCAGTCTACCTGTGTTTTGCTTTCATGTAAATATGAGCCCCAGTCCCTAGTCTGAATTTATTATCCATAGAAGATTGCTCTCTTTTCTAAACTCCTGCACTATTTTTTTGTAAGCTCTTTTGGCCTTTGATCATATCATATTTTGTGTTTCTGATTAATTCTTTATGTCTGTATTTTGTTTTTCTTTGAATTGTAAACTCCTTCAAGTCAGGGTTAGTTTTTATTTTCTCTGTAGTTACCATGTTCATTATTGGAGTCTAATGCCAGGAACATTTTAGAAGATTAAAACATTGAATGAATGGGTTTTATTACTTTATAACTTATTTTCATGTTTGAGATTTTAAAAATTGATAATAGATATTACTGATAGAGCTTAAATCATAATGGAACTATCTTGGAAGTAAATTCTCAAAGCATTATATTAAAGAGATGAAACAGTTTAGTAGTTTAAATTGTTTATTGTATGTTTTTATATTTTAAAAAATGTCATTTTTTCCCTCCCTTCCGATCTGTCTTCCTCTCTCTCTGTCTCTCACTGTATGTCTCTGTTTCTCTCCCTTTCCCTTTCCCTCTTCACTTTTTTCTTTTTGACAGCCGGTTCGAAGACAGTCCCTTACCCCTCCTCCTCAGAACACCATCACATGGGAAGAATATATATCTGCTGAAAATGGAAAGTAAGTGGGTGTTTTGGTTTTATTTTGTTTGGTTTTGTTTTTAAAAAGAATAATTTGTAAAAACGTGAATATTTAGGTATAAAATTGTTTGAGAGAGAATTATTAGTACTTTTGTCTGGAGCAATTCTTTTACCTTTGAAAATATGGATGCTCTGGCCAGGTAGTGGTGTTGGTTAGCGCGTCATCCCATACACCAAAAGTTGCTGGTTCTGGTCAGGGCACATACCTAGGTTGTGGTTCAGTCCCTCGTTGGGGCACTTAGGGGTGGCAACCGATTATTTTTTCTCACATGGATGTTTCTCTGTCTCAACCATTCTTCCTGTCTCTCTGAAATAAAACATATCCTTGAGTAAGGATAAAAAAGAAGTTATGGCCCTGGCTGGTGTGGCTCAATGGATGACCACTGCCCTACAAACCGAAGGGTTGCTGGTTCGATTCCTAGTCAGGGCTGTGTTGCAGGCCAGGTCCCTGGTTGGGACATTGATGTCTTTCATCCTCTCTTTCTCCTTCCCTTCCCTTAAAAAAAAAAGAAATTATGGATATAGCATGATAAGATGAAGTATTCTCAATTATGTGCACTCTTTGACTAAGTTACAGAGTTTTCTTTTTACATCCCTGCTACCAATTTACCTGCTCTGGAAAGCCTATAGGACATTGTTCTAAGGAAATATAATGTGAGGAATTGTCCAGTGACATTCCTTATTTGAGTTCACTTTACGGTGAATTTTTGTATTCCTTTATTATCCTGGATCTTTAGTGTGGTGTGTAAAGACATTCACTATTCATCTACTTTTTGATTTTCCAAACTCCTGTCATTATCCCTGTGTTTTAGCTTATGCCAGACTACTCACCATCCGTAAATAAGACGGTTGCTAATGTTATTACTAGCACATAGTTTGAATTCAGTATATATTTATTGAATAAAAGAATGATGAATGATAAATATTTTGAATGAATCAATAAATAAAAAGGTTTTTTCCTGGCCAACTGTGTGAAATAAAGTACAATCCTTTATAGAAAATAACTACTTTTTTTTGGCAGGCAATAA
>PVKM010046070.1:0-11796 GCA_004027735.1 Carollia perspicillata
AACAGCGAGGAGGGAGGAAAAAAGAGCTGGAGATCCAAGAAAGAAGGAAGGACGAGGAGAAACCAAATTTTATTGAGAAATATGCACACATCGTTTTAGTGCCTGTGTGACTTCCCCCATTTTGCACAAATGGAGAAGGTGAGGCTCAGAGAAGTTAAGAGACTGGTGCAAAGTCAGTCTCACAGATGCTGAGTGGCTGAGCACGGGTCTGCAGGGCTCTGTGTCTTTCCACCGCACCACAAACATCTGCCCAAAACTGAAGGAGAAAGGAGAACAGGAGGGACGCAGGAGGCAGGGAGCCAGGAAAGGAGTCAAGTGCAAGAGAGAAAGTGCCCTCATGCTACCTGACTTTCGGAGAGCAAGGGCAAGGGCTGGGGCGGAAAAGAGGGCACCAGGCTTCTCTGGGATCCCAGCCCTAGTCCACCACCAGGGTCTCTTGGCTGTAGGGGATGGATTTTTCCTGTGTTTGCTCTCCACCCTTCCCAGTGTTGGAGCCCGGCCCCTGGCTGTGCCCCGAAGAGTAGCTGGCCGACTTCTCCCCACTGCTGCTGTGGGAGGTGCTCCCACACCTGCCGTGGCCCCAGCAGAGCATGGAGGTGCAGGCCTGGCGGAAGCGGGGGTCAAAGAAGGCATAGAGAAAGGGGTTGAGGCAGCTGTTGACGTAGCTGATACAGGTGCAGTAGGGGAAGACGTTCATGAGAAAGAGGTCAAAGCCACAGGGCCAGTGCAAGAGGCTGCCCAACATGTAGAGCGTCTTCACCAGGTGATAGGGCATCCAGCACAGGGCGAAGGTCACCACCAGCACCACGATGATGCTGAGCAGCCGGCGTCGTTTCCGGAGGCCCTCAATGCGCTCCTTGCGGAAGTGGCCTGCGATGGTTTTCGCGATGAAGAAGTAGCATGTCAGCATGATGGTGAAGGGCACCACAAAGCCCAGGGCCGTGGATGAGACCCCTAGGCCCACCTCCCAGGCCCACTCGGAACTGAAGGTGGCCACCATGGAGTAGTCCATGTAACACTGCATCTTGGTGATGTTGTCCAGGTTGGGAAGCACAGTGGGGGCTGTGGCGCGGAACACCATGACGGGCATGGCCAAGAGGGCAGCCAGCACCCACAGGACTGCCGTGGCCACGACCCCACTGACCCGCAGCCTCAGGCGAGCATTGGCCACGGGTCTCACAATGGCCAGGTAGCGGTCAAAGCTGAGGCCAGTGAGGCAGAAGACGCTGGCGTACATGTTGACAAAGATGAGATAGCTGCTGAGCTTACAGGCAAAGGTACCAAAGGGCCAGTCATAGTCCCGGTAGGTGTAGGTGGCCCACAGAGGCAGGGTCACCACGAAAGTCAGATCAGCGACTGCCAGGCTGGAGATGAAGATGTCAGCAGAGCGCCTCTTCTCTCGGCTGCTTCGAAATACGGTCCAGAGCACCAGGCCGTTGCCCGTGGTGCCCAGGAGAAAGACCAGCATGTAGATGGCAGGGATGAGGGCCCCTGAGGACTTCCAATCTGTGTACTCACACTCGGACTGGTTGTCTGCCCCGTAGTCGTCAAATTCAACACCTTCCTCCATGCTGGGGGACAAAGAAAAGACAAGCAGGAGGTCCCCGGGCGGGGGGAAGCAGCTCCGAGGCTGTGTCACCAACTCAGCGAGCAAGCACCCAGGGCTTCTGGCTTGACTGAGCCTTGGAGAGCAGGCAAGAAGAGCTGAAGGTGTCCAGAGCCCTTCCCAGCAGCAGGAGGAGCTGCCTGCAGATTCTTGGGACCCTGGAGGATGCCTGCTCCTGCAGACTTCCCTCCACCCTCTTCTGCCTCGCCCCAGCCTCAGCTGAGACACTTCCTGCGCCCTCCTGAGTCTCTGTCTCCTCCTTGGCTCGTCACTCCCTCCTCCCACCTCCAAACCAACCCCTCACTTGTGAGTCTTAAGATCTTTAAGTTACAGCCCACTTTTTTTTTTCCTTCTTGTCACTGGGCAAGTGGACCAAATTGACCCCTGCTGTGCTGGGCAGAATGTTATCTGTGGCTTGCAGCCAGCTCTGCTCCTGGTCCCGCCTCTATCCCTCTGGTTTCCTCTGGCCCTTGGAGCGCCCCCTTCTCAGTCTTCACCTCCCTCCTGTTCTCACCCCCTCCCATCTTCTCAAAATGGGGCAAATTATGCACATTGCAATTTAGCCTGAGCTGGAGCCAGGGCGGGTTGGGGACTAGGAGGGTGAAATTTCCAAGGACCGTCTGAGCATCTGGCAAGCCCTCCTGGCAGGCAGTCTTGCCCTTTGAGTCTGTCCCACCCTCCCTCCCCTCCTGTCCTCCTAGCCCCCACCCAGACCAGACTTCATTCTCCTTTGCCCTTCAGCTCCGACTCTCTTTCTGGGAACTTTTATATTCTACAGATACAGTGATAGGAGAATTTCTCTAGAGTTCATAGGCTGACGGCAGATTGCAGTTTGCATATGGTATAGTAAGTTTCAGAGAGTCAGGACAGCAGCACAGGATGAAAACAGACCCAGAGAAAAGAATCTCTAATCAAGTCACGAAGTCTGTGGAGAAATTGAGACCTAACAAGGTAAATGTCTTGCCCAGCATCACAGGATGAATTTTTGTCTAGGGTTATTGTTTGCTTTTCTTCTTCTCCAAGCACCGAACAGTGCCCAGCATGTAGTTGGTGCTCACTAAGTGGTTGTTGAGTGAAGAGGTGGATGGATGAATTAGGCAGAGAACAAAAAGAGGAGGAAGTACTGTGCAATGACAATAAGGATGCATTTCAGCCTCAGGTTTGTATGCCCTGCATGGACCAGGAGGTTTCTAGAAGGCCATGTGGGGACAGGAAGTTACCACACTAGGGGAGGAAGCAGAGAAACAGGCAGCCACTGAGCAGATGCCATGGAGTAGTTCTCTAGAAACTCATTTACCCTGTCTGCCCACTTCTCTGGGACCTCTGGGCAGGCAGGAGGGAGGGGTGCAAAAGGTAAAGTAAAAAACACCCGCCCCAAGAGTGGAGGAGGCCATTTAAATGTGGGCAGAGGTGAGATGACAGGAGATGAGTCTTGCCCACAACCAAAGCAAAGGTCTTAGAAAACTAGAATCTGTTGTCTCAAGGGAGGTTTGGTCAGCAACTCTTCCGCAGATGCCTTAAAGCAGGGACACCCAAACTTAAATACCCACAAGGCCAAGGCTAAGAATGTACACAGGTAAAACGGCCAGTTTGAGACAATAGGGAGTGGTGGAGCCTGCAGCAAACCAGAGCTAGCACACTCCATCCAAAAGGAGGCCTTCTCCGCTCTGTCTCTGGTTGCCAGCATTTTCATGCCTTCTGGTTTTTCCACATAACTTCAAATTCTGGATTTTATGAGAAATTTCCTGATGTTTAAATTAGAGAAATTAAATTCCTTTTTAAAATAGATAGGGCAGGATAAGGAAAACATGTCCTTGGGTCCCCAGTTCGTGTGTGCTGTTTGAGCAGGAGCTTGCCAAGAATAGAAGGTGGGAGAAAAACAGGGAGCACAGACCAGGAGGAAGAAACATAAAATGCAAAGATAGTAAAATGAAAATAAACATGGCCAAAGCCTTCGGGTGCAAAGGGAGATGCAGGAAGAGGCTGGAGAGAAAGAGAAGGAAGACCTTGAGGGTCTTGGATGACATTTACCTAAAGGCAATGAGCAAAAGAGAACACCTTGATGTTTGTCCTGAGGATTACCTATTGAGCCCCTACTATGTGCTAGGCATTCTTCTAGCCCATTTTCTATTTTATATGTGTTTATCTCCTTTAATTGGCAAGGCAACCTTAGGAAGTAGGTACTCTCATTTTCCAAATGAGGAAACTCAGACACAGGAAGGAAGAATAACTTGGTCAAGGTCACCCAACTAGTAATTGCCAGAATCGGAACTTGAACCAAGGCTGTCTTGAGTTCACAGACTAAACCACTACGTTCCCAAAGGAAAAACTCCAACCCTTTTTAAATTGAGGCATTTGTCATCTGTTGAGCATTATAGAAATGTACGACGGCGCTAGGATGCATGGAATTTACTTTGAAATAAGCTCTCTTGGGGACAATTAAAAATAGATTGACTAAAATATTTTAGAGAGACTCCCCACTCTTGATTGAACAGGGCATAAGAACCCTGCCAGGGAACAGTCTGTACGAAACCCTCAGGGTTAGTTAGCAACGTGGCTTGATCCAGAAACAGCCCCAGTGCCCAGCCTTTCCCAAAGAGGACTCCTGGCTGCCTGCTGCCAGCTGGACAGCTAACAGGACCCTAGAATCTTAGCAGTCTGAAAAATGATAGTAGGGACACCCAACAGAACCCAAGCTGGGGCTTCCTGGCTCCCACAGTACCAAGGGTCCAAACTGCCTGGGGCCGGCTTGCTCCTGCATGTTGGTCTAATAGCGGGCTGTGTGCATAGCAGAATGATTGATGGCCATAATCTGACAGCAGACTTGGGTGGCAATAGTTAACCTTCAACCATGTCAGACTTCTTCAAACTTGACCTATCAAAGGGGGCATTAGCGTAGTGCAGGGATGTGTTTGGCTCAAGTCCGCTCATCGATGATGCTCCTGTTATAAATAAAATGACTGCTCAGGACATTCCAGAATAAAGGCAAAGTTCAAGATCTTTGGTGAATCCAAACTTCTCTGCTCTCCCAGGAAGACGAAGGTACCCCTGTCCTTGGCAGCTGGGGACACAGAGGGAGGGGTGCAAGTGAACTGGGTGTGCCCTGAAATCAGGTCCCTCTCCCTAGCTGTTCCCACTTGGATCCAGAGCCAGATAGAGATCCCGTGGGAGAGGAAATGCATCCATCACTTTAATCCTCTGGCCTCAGGCTTTCTGCCTCACAGAGGGTTAGAAGCAGTTAATCTCACCAGAGGAATCAGACTGGTTGAAAAGGGGGCCTGAGGCTGGGAGGATGCCACTGCCTGTGGCCAGAGGAGATGGAGTGCTGATAAGACCTGGCTTCCAGCCAAGAGCCAACTGGAACTAGATGGGCTGAGTGCCACCAGCAATGGCAAAAATGAGCAGAATTAGCCCTCTTCAGGGCTCACCCAGCCTGACACCCAACACAGAAGATGAAGGTTTAAGGACCAGTAGCTGGAGGCAGATCTTACGTGCCCCCAAGGCTCAGAAGGCAGCCCTCACCAGAGAGAGAATATCTGGGCAGAACCTGCTTTTCTTTCCTGTCCTGCCTCCATTTGGTGCCTGGTAAATTATGGCCATAAAAACACCACCAGGAAAAGGATTGAAAGGGCTGGTCTGCACCCCAGGGCTTCTCTCCTTCATTAACAGGGGCAACTTTTTGCTAAACTGATCCAGAATAATCTACCCTGAGCCATCTGGCAAACCAGCAGCTAAGGCAGGACTATTGGCCGGTGTCCCCGGGCTGCCATGCCCTGGAGAGGTGGAGCGGGTTTCCCAGGGGACTTCAGTCTCTCCTGGGTGACTTCTTAGGGATTGTGATGAGCCAGAGAGGAACAGGTCCAGGGGATCAGAGCCTCGGGCTGGCCGCTTTGAGGGGAGCCAAGCCTGCTGGGGGACCTCTGGAATCAATAGCTCTTACCACCCCACCCCCAGGTTGGTTCCTGGCATAGAGAGCAGAGGCGAGCCCGGCCCTCTGTGCCCATGGCTGTGTAGCTGTGACATCTGTGTGCAGGGCTGGTGTGTGCCATGGGGTCACCTGTGAGCATACAGGACATGTGTGTTCATGGGGCTTTGGGTGCAGT
Source organism: Carollia perspicillata (assembly GCA_004027735.1). Taxonomy (NCBI): domain Eukaryota; kingdom Metazoa; phylum Chordata; class Mammalia; order Chiroptera; family Phyllostomidae; genus Carollia; species Carollia perspicillata. The sequence goes on from PVKM010046070.1 coordinate 5,710, forward strand.
ATTTACATAGCAAGTGTGTAGTGGGGTCAGGGATCTGGATAAACATCCCCCTGGGAAGACAGGAAAGCGTGGCTAATTGGATCTCTCTAAGGGCTCGGGATGAGGGGGAAACACAGGAACCTTGCCAGGCCTTGCTGCTAGCTCTGGGTGGAGGACATCAAAGTGGAAGCTGCCTTTCTCTGCCCCTTGCTGACTTCTCACCTCCTCCCTCCCAGCTCCAGGCTCCAGCCCCCTCACTTCACAGGTCTACTTTGAACTCCACAGCTTTAGAACTCACCCAGGACAACAAGGCCCTTTTCTCCCTTCCCAAGAGGCAGCAGCAGCTGTGTCCCTAACAGCTGGTGGTGTTATCACAGGGAGAGGGGAGGGGAGGACCCAGGAGCAGGGGGAACAGGAGGTCTGCCCAGCCCACTCTGGGATTCCACTCCCCTCTCTGCCGCCCTAGCCCTGCCCCATCCCAGACTCACACACTCACAAGTACTGCTTTTGCAGCTTATCTGTCCAAAAACAAATGGCCAGCTGCTTTCTGGCAATTAAAGCAGACCCCCCTTCTCCAGGCCATTTGGTGCTACTCTGTACTTCCAGCCATCCTCCCACCGCCTGGACCTCCCCTGGCTCTGGAGACCCAAGATGCAGGAAAACGTGCTGTCCTGGGAGTCAGGAAACGCACACACATTCCAGTTCCATCTTCGCTACTAATATATTCGCTGAGCAAATGTTTATTCAGCAGCTACTATGGGACAGACCCTATTGGAGGCAGTGGGCACACATGGAATTATCTGAGTGAAAATGTAGACCCTGTCCCTGATCTGCACGTCTGATCTAGAGCAGGGAAGAGAAAAAAGGGTAAAGGCAGGGAACTCAGTGACAGAAAGTTAATCTGGATAATGACGCAGACAATCGATGGAGAGGGGGCGCTTGCAGAGAGAATGAGTCGCTGGCATTCTAGCGTTGCCGTGTCACCCTAGACAGGTCCATCTCTGAGCCTCAGCTTCCCTATCGGTCCATGAGGACACTGGCAGCGGGGCTAGCTATGTGTGATCGGGGGAATCGTGGCAGTGGCTCCCCAGAGGAGTTGGGGGAGTGGATCTCTTACTGAAAAGAGGGGAGGCAATCTGCTTCTCTCAGGGGAGCAGGTCAGTGATGCGCAGGATGGGGCCAGGCCTGTTCTCCCTGCACAACATCAAGCTGCACCTAGTGGGCTGTTTGTTAGACTGTGAACAACAGTCTGGAATCCCTCTCACCCCCTCACCCTCCAAGCTTCACCCCCCTGACTTACCACAGCATCTTATGCATAACAGATCTTTAACAAATATATGGGCCCATTTGGCTGCAGGCAGCAGGACCAGCATTTCTGAAACCTAGGAAGCAGTCAGCACTTTCTTTAGAATCTCCTGGATGGAGGCTAGTTTCCTATGACTTAGAGTAGGCAAGGTTCCTAAAATTCACTGAGGCCACTGACTCCTAAGCTGAGGTCAGATATTAAGTGGGGACAGGAGGTAGCCTGGGCCACCATCCGCACTTCCTAAAACCTTTCAGAAAAGGCACGTACCCCCCTGCCCTTTAATGAGTTCTCTAAATGTCAAGTGCCCGCCTGGATCTGCAGCTTTATCTTCGAGCTTGGATTTTCACACCTGGATGTGGTGACTGGTTGGCCGCTCCATGCTGCTCAGGATGCCTTTGATAAATCAAAACTGAGATGAATTCATTATTATTTAATAAATGGAGTGGGCTGGATAAAGAGAATCATTGCAAAATGACAACTCATTGGTGAGGGGAGGACAGGAAAGCAAGCAAGTTTATTCCATAAACTTTACTTTACTGGAAAGTGAGGCACGAAGAAGAAAAGGGAATATACCCAGGTGTCCCCATCCCATCAAGCACCCTGTGTCCTGCACCATTCTGTCTCCCTGTCCCATCCCTGCAGATCAGCCCAGTAGAAGCCTTTCTTCTTGGAGCTCACTGGCCTTTGTTAGGACGGGAGGAGCAGCCTGGGCAGGAGACAGCCAGGACAGGAAACACAGCAGAAGCCGGAAGGAGGTCAGGAAGAAGAGGACGGGACCCGGGCCCAGCTCACACCCAGCCCTACCAGGCTTCAAGAGAGCAAGGCGGTGTTTCCAAAAATATTTACAGTGAGTCTTTACAGTGAGTCTAAATTAATGAGGTACTCCATCAGCCCTGACAATGGGAGGATGTGGGGCCAGGCCCTCCAGGGGAGAAGACCGACGCAATCGGCCCTGAGGCCTCGCCAGGGCCACAGGAGCTGGGGAAGGCCAGTGTGCACCACTAAGGAAGGAAGCCAAGCCCTTCACCTGGGTCCAAAACAGGCAGTGGACATACACTGCCCCATCCAGGCTGCCTGGAGCACACCCTCTGTTGGAATGGGAATGTATCCTAGGCCCTCATAACGACAAAGAGCATTGTCAAGCTGCCTCCCTGCCTCAATCCAGCACAGTAATCTCCTCTACAGTTCCCCAGTCTGAGGGCCACCCAGGGGTCTCTTGAATACCTCTGTGGACCAGACACTCACTTCTGAGCCTGGCAGCCCATTTCCCTTCCAACTGGGGGCATCACTGCTCATTCAACAGTGTGACCTTCAATAGAGCAGCGTGGTTCAGAGCACACGGCTGCCACTCACAAGTCATGCTACCATGGTGAGGAGCCAGATCATTTCAAGTCTCAGTTTTCTGTAAAATGGGAGTTGTTGTAGTATCTATCTTATGGGGTTGGTAGGAGGATTCAACAAGAGAGTAGAGGTGAAGCTCCCATCATGGAAGGGATGTCACGTAGGCAGAAAGACAGTGGCAAAGGTGAAGAGATGCAAGAGAAAGAGCTTGAAATGTCTGGGGGCTAACAGGGCACGAGGCTGGAAAAGCCAGCCACCACTTCGTTGCCATTGAAGTGACACTGAACTTGGCCATAAGAAAAGATGAAACACTGCCATTTGAGGCAACATGGATGGATCTTGAGAATCTGATGCTGAGTGAAGTCAGGCAGAAAAGTCAAGAACCATATGATTTCACTCATATGCAGGCTACAAAACTAAAAGCGGCAAATGAACAAAAAGACAACCAAAAACTCATAGACCACAGAGGGAAGGAAGGTGAGGGGGTAACAAAGGGTAAAGGGAGTCAAACATGTGGCGATGGAACCAGATCTGACTCTGGGTGGTGGGCACACCATGCAATATACAGATGATGTGTCATAGAATTGTACACTTGAAACCTATGTGATCTTATTAACCAATGTCACCCCAATAAATTTAATAAAATAAATAAATACAGTTTATGTATTTATTTTTATTGTATTTTTTTCCTATTACCATATCATCAGAGAATCTGCACAGGAGAAAATTGCTATTAATGAGTGTGAAGAAGTGCTTCAGGGAGAAAGGAAATCTCACGTTTAGAAGAGTCTACACAGAGGGGAAATCCTATGGAACCCATGTGGTAATAAGGACATCAAAGCTGTAAGTCACAGACATGCAGGAAAAATACTCACTATAAATGTGACGAATGTAGGATGGGTGGAGACCTCCAGTCAAGATGGCAGCCTAGGAAAACAGGGCTCTCGTCCTCGAACAACCACATCAAGATTCCAACTAAATTATAGAACCACCATCACTCAGAACCATCAGAAATCGAGTTGATGGAAGTCCAACAACTACAGAATTAAAAAATCCACATCCATTCAGACTGGTAGGAGGGGCGGGAACACGGGCGAGTTGGTACCTAAAAATTTGGGAGGGATATCTCTGGAGCAAGGAGTCCCAGCCCCGCACAAGGTCCCCCAGCCCAGGATATAAGTGCCAGGAAGATAAGTACTCATAACTTCTGGCTGCAACAACCAGTGGGAATTGAGTTGGTGGAAGAAACTGCTGGAGTCCCAAGAACCTACACATGAACTTACTCAGACTCACTCCCTCTGGGCTCCAGCACTGGGGTAGCAGCTTGAAAGGCACCAGTGGCACACAGGGAATAGCAGCAGTGGCTGGCATCAAGGCCACAGCTGGGGGACAGCTTCCTTCCAGACAGAAAGCCACAGAGCCCACAGATAGGTGCCATATCTGAGACTCCAGCAACCTGGTGAACACCGTTTGACCCACTCTGGAGGTTCCCTGATGCTCCATCCCACACAACTTACAGTTGTTAATAGTAGCTTTTCCATATGAATGACTAGTCTTGGCTCGAGCTCCACAACTTCCTAAATTCCTTCAAACAAACAACTGCTGGCCTCAGTGAGCCCCCAGAACCTCACCATTACCTCTTGCTAAGTGGTCTAGACATGGCACTAGCAGCAACCAGCTTAGATTCACAGCTTGGCTTCACCTGGGAATCTCCAAGCCCAGCACAAGTAGCAACCATCTCAGATTGCTTTATAGCTCAGACAAGGTGGCCCCAGGCAAAACACAGGTGGGGATTGACCTTGGCATGCACCCCCAGGAGACCTATGTGAACATTTGAAACTTATGTGATCTTATTAACCACAGGGCCAGCATACCCAGTGAACAGCTATAGACCACATTGGAGCACCACCACCCTGCCCCTGTATAACTGGTCCTCCACAGAGGACAGAGGCAGGTGGTTAATGGTCACAACCAAACCTCGCAGCTCACTGGCCTGGGTAAATCCCACCAATTGACCTGCCCACAGAAATCAAGACTCATCTACAGCCCTGGCTGGTGTAGCTCAGTGGATTGAGCATGGGCCTGCGAACCAAAGGATCGCAGTTCGATTCCCAGTCAGGGCACATGCCTGGGTTGCAGGCCAGTTCCCAGCAGGGGACACATGAAAGGCAACCATACATTGATATTTCTCTCCCTCTCTCTTTCTCTTCTCCTCTAAAGATAAATAAATAAAATTTTAAAAAAAAAAGACTCATCTACAAGAGGAGGGTGTACTCAGCCCACATCAAGGACGCACCTCAAATACCCAACTGGAATGATAAGGAGGCTGTGCCACAGGACACCTACTACATTAGGCCACAATACCAAGACACGGAGCCATAGCAGCTCTACCTAAACATAGACACAAACACAGGGAGACTACCAAAATGATGACACAAAGAAACATGGCCCGAATGAAAGAACAGATCAAAGCTCCAGAGAAAAGAACTAAACAACATGGAGATAAGCAATCTATCAGATGCAGGGTTCAAAACACTTGTTATAAGGATGCTAAAAGACCTTAATGAGGATTTTTTTAAAAAATCCAGTCAGAAATGAAGGATACACTAATTGAAATAAAGAATAATTTACAGGGTAAAAACAGTAGAGTGGATGAAGCCAAGAATCAAATCAGTGATTTGGAATATAAGGAAGCAAAGAACAACCAATCAGAACAACAAGAAGAAAAAAGAATTTTTAAAAATGAGGGTAATATAAGCAGTCTCTGGGACAACTTCAAGAGGTCCAACATGTGTATCATAGGTGTGCCAGAAGAAGAGAAAGAACAAGAAATTGGAAATCTATTTGAACAAATAATAAAAGAAAACTTCCCTAATTTGGTGAAAGAAATATACATGCAAGTCCAGGAAGCACAGAGAGTCCCAAACAAGATGAACGCACAGAGGCCCGCTCCAAGACACATCATAACTAAAGTGCCAGAATTTAAAGATAAAGAAAGAATCTTAAAAACAGCAAGAGAAAAGAAGTTAGTTTCTTACAGGCGAGTTCCCATAAGACTGTCAGCTGATTTCTCAAAAGAAACTTTGCAGGCTAGAAAGGACTGGCAAGAAATATTCAAAGTCATGAAAAGCTGGGACCTACAGCCAAGATTGCTCTACCCAGTAAAGCTGTCGTTTAGAAATGAAGGGGGCAGATAGAGAGCTTCCCAGGCGAGAAAAAACTAAAGGAATTCATCATCACCAAACCATTCTTATATGAAATGTTAAAGGCACTTACTTAAGAAAAAGAAGAAGATCAAGACTATCAACAATAAAATGGCAAAAATACATACTTATCAACAACTGAATCTAAAAAACAAACTCAGCAAGCAAGAAGAACAGAGACAGAATCGTGAACACAGAGAGGGTTTTGATGGTTGCCAGATGGGAGGGCGGTGTGGGAGAATGGGTAAAGAGGTGAGG
>PVKM010046071.1:0-11788 GCA_004027735.1 Carollia perspicillata
CACAGAACTGATTGAGCTTGGTTGAAAAATGAAAGAACAAATGAAAGATACCCAAAATGTAGTAAAGCAAAATATTCAGGGAACCACCAGTGACAGGAAGGAAACCAGGACTCAAATCAACAATTTGGAACAAAAGGAAGAAATAAACATCCAACCAAAACAGAATGAAGAAACAAGAACCCAAAAAAGTGAAGAGAGTCTTACAAACCTCTGGGACAACCTGAAACATTCCAATATCTTAATTACAGGGGTGCCAGAAGAAGAAGAACCGCAGTAAGACATCGAAAACTTATTTGAACAAATAATGAAGGAAACTTCCTCAATCTGGCAAAGGAAATATATTTTCAGGAAGTCCAGGAAGCCCAGGGAGTCCCAAAGAAGTTGGTCCCAAAGAGCAACACACCAAGGCACGTCATCGTTAAATTACCCAAGATTAAAGACAAAGAGAGAATCTTAAAAGCAGCAAGAGGAAAGGAGTTACCTACAAAGGAGTGCTTATAAGGCCATGAGCTGATTTCTCAAAAGAAACCTTACAGGCAAGAAGAGGCTGGAAAGAAGTATTCCAAATCATGAAAGGCAAGAACTTATACAGCAAAGCTATCATTTAGAATGGAAGGGCAGATAAAGTGCTTCCCAGATAAAGTCAAGTTAAAGGAGTTCATCATCACCAAGCAATTATTACATGAAGTGTTAAAGGGACTTATCTAAGAAAAGAAAGATCAAAAATATGAACAGTAAAATGACAACAAACTCACAACTATCAACATATGAACCTAAAGAGAAAAAAGAAAAACAAACAAAGACAAAAACTAAGCAAACAACTAGAACTGGAACAGAATCAGAGAAATGGACATCACATGGAGGGATTTCAGCAGGAAGGGGGAATGGAGGAATGGAGGGGAAAGGTACAGGGAAGAAACATAATTGCTGGCATTAAATAGATGGGGAGAGATCAAAAATGGTATAAAAAACAGAATTTAAAGAACTTATATGCACAGCCCATGGGCATGAACTAAGTGGGGGGATGCTGGAGGGTTGGGGGTGCAGGGTAGAAGGGAGGTAAAGGGAAAAATTAGGAAAACTGTAATAGCATAATCAATAAAATACACTGTATTAAAAAAAGAGAACCAGTACTGTTACTGTTAGTGTAAAACTGTCCAGAATTTTCAGTTAACTTATTTTTCCACTTCTGTGCTGTTTAATAATTTTGCACGTCTACTAACAAATTGGGATTATCTGATGACTACCACTCATTTTTTTTTATTTTTTTCCACATATTTTTATTGTTCAAATACTCCATTTTCCCTCCACAACTCCTCCCAACCAGCCATCCCCACTTCCCACCCTTGTTCCTAACCCACCTTGGTTTTGTCCATGTGTCCTTTATAGTTGTTCCTGAAATCCTTTCCCCTTTTTTTCCCCATTATCTCCTCCTACCTCCCTCTAGTTACTGTCAGTTTGTTCTTCATATCAATGTCTCTGGTTATATTTTGCTTGCTTGTTTGTTTTGTTTAATTTGGGGGATGAGGAGAGTGCAAATACAAAGGTCAAGGCACTATTTAGGTTGTGACTTTAAAACTCTGAATGTGCAACAAGAAAATGGAAGGAATTTCTGAATGATCTCTCTCTATTTAGTATATCCACTGCCAGCCCTGGCGAACTCAGTCATAGCTTTCAGCTGGGGAGGAAATTTATGGTATAGGGTCAATAAATCACAGCCTGCCCTTTGTTTCCCCACTTCATGGCGGGCCAGGAGCAGGAACACAAGAGTGCCATGTAATGCGTGTACAGGTCACCCCTGCTTCACATTCTGGGATGGGGTTGGGCATTGAATAAGTGTGGGGGGAGGGGCAGCTTACTGCTAAGAGGAGAATCTTGTTCTTGTTCCACATTAATAACTCTGGAGGATGAGGTCTCAATCTTGCCCCAACATGGATTTGTTTATCCATTTGTTCATTCATTTATAAAGTATTTGAGTACCTCCTTCACCGGAGTTCCAGAGGTTCTGGGGCCTGCTTAACATGTCCCACGACCAGCCTGTACAAGTACAAGTTCAGTGAGGGGAGGGAGAGAGGGTATCAGGAGATGAAGTCAGAGTGGTAGTGGGAGGCTAGATCATGTACAAGTTCAGTGAGGGGAGGGAGAAAGGGTATCAGGAGATGAAGTCAGAGTGGTAGTGGGAGGCTAGATCATGTAGTTATGGGTGAATCCAGGTGTGGGGCCTGAAGATCAAACAAACTGGTGAGGTTAAGAAAAATACAAAACTTGTGAATACAAAATTTCTAGGACTCTATCCACGGCCTTGGAAAAAGACTTTGTAATTGAGTAACCAGAATTTTAAGCTGCTTTAGGTGCATAGTAAATCCACACACTAACCTTGTAAGTCACAATAACAACTTTGACAATTACTCTAGCACTGGAAACCACCGTAGGTTTCGAACAGAGGAGTGACCCAATCAGCTTGCATTTTGAAGGGATTACTCATTTTGTTGGATGCAGAAAAGACTAGCTGAACAAGGGCATGAGCCAGGAAAGTTAGGAGGATACTGAAGTAATCATGTTGAGAAATGATGAAGCCTTGAATTAGGGTGGTAGCTATGAATTTAGCGAGAAGTGGCCTGACACTGTACATTTTGATGGCAAAGCTGCTAGGTGGGTGGACGGGTTTGGGGTTTAAGGGTTGAGAGTAAGAGAGTTGTCACAGAGTATATAAGGAGGTTCTCCTTGCTCTCTCAAAGCAAATGGAAGGATGGAGTTGTTTACTGGGATGGAGAAGACGGTGAGAGCCACAAGTTTCGGAAGGAGTATCAGGAGTCGTATGTAGGCTTTAGACATTTTGAGTTTGGGGTGCGGATTAGAAATCTAAAGGGAGAAAAGAAGTAGATAATTGAATGTATGAGTTGGAAGGTCAGGATGGGGATCTGGGCTTGAGATAATAATTTAAGAGTATCAATAATATTTAAATATATAAGGGGTCTGGGCTTGAGATAATAATTTAAGAGTAACAAGAAATAATATTGAAATATATAAGGCTGTTTGAAATTGTATAGGGAATGGGTTAGATACAGAAGAGAAAAGTATCCAGGATTAACTAGATATGACCATGTTTAGCGGGTGGGGAGATTAGGAGAAGGGTAAGGTATTGAAAAGTAAAGGCCAGGAAGATAGACAACTGGGAAATGTGTGCCACAAAGCCTTTTAAAAGATTTTTAAAAAGGTAGGACTAATTATTTGGCTAAGAATTCAAAGAATGTGATTTGGAACTGATTATTGAGTTTTGCAAACTAGGGATGATTACTGACCTTATGTTATGCTGATTGGAATAGGTTCAAGAATATTTGCACGCATACAAGTTATAGAACTAATATTGTAAGGGACAGTTAAATGAACTATCTTTAGGTCTTACTTGTTGTGGACTAATCCTGTTGTGGTAAAAACCTTCATTAGAAAAAGGTGATGTATTAAACTTCGGGATTAGCATTGAAAAAAATGAAAGAAAGTACTTGTTTGAAATAAGAGCTCATCTATCAATAATTTTTCAGACTTTGATTATTTATTTTGCAAAACCTAAAAAGTGGTTAGTTTTATAAAAGTTATCAAAAGCAATAGTCAATAAAATCTTATTTTGTAAAAGTAACTGAAATATTTTATAGGAATTAAAAATTAATAGCATATATAACATTTATTCAAAAAAGTATCCTTATATGTGGATCTGCTTTGGACATTGTCTTTTCTTCCACTGGCCCTTTGGTTTAAAAATATTGTAGTTCTATTATAAGTCCTGAAGTGTGGTAGAAGAAGCCTCTGAGTGTATTCTTCAAGATTGTCTTGGTTTTTCTTTTTTTAAATTATTTTATTGTTGTTCAATTACAGTTGTCTGCATTTACTCTCCACCACCCCGCCCACCCCAGCCAAGCCCACCTCCCTCCCTTGCTCCCACCACCCCCCTTGGTTGTATCCATGTGTCTTTTGTAGTTGCTCCTGAAACTCTTCCCCCCATTATCTCCTCCTACCTCCCCTCTGGTTATTATCAGATTATTTTTAATATTGAATGTCAACTGTAATTTCATTTTTCAATTACAGTTGACATCCAATATTTCATATTAGTTCCAAGTGTACAGCATGGTGGTTAGACAGTTATATAACTTACAAAGTGATTCCTCTGATAATTCATGCACTCACCTGGCACCATACGTAGTTATTACAATAATGTTGACTCTGTTCCCCATGCTGTACTTCACATCCTTGTAACTGTCTTATAACTACGAATTTGTACTTTTTAATCCCTTCACCCTTTTCACCCAGTCCCTCCAGGGGCCCTCCCATCTGGAAACCATCAGTTTGTCTTGGTTATTCTTGACCTTTTGCATTTACATATAAATTTTGGAATCAGCTTGTTGGTTTCTATAAAATGAAAAAATATGATTGAATTTTATTGGATTAATTGATCAATTTGGTGAAGTGACATCTTTATATAATGTATTTCCAATCCATCAATATGGTATATCCATTCTTCCTTAATTTCCCACATTATGTTTTATATTTCTTCCTGGGTATTTAGTCAGTTTTTAATTGTAAGTAGTATGATTTTAAAAATTACTTTTCCTAATTATTACTTCCATATAAACATGCAGGGAATTTTTAATGTCAAACGTAAATTCAGCAACTTTGCTCATATATTCTACTAGTTTGTTGATATTTGGGGTTTTGTACATGAACAAATATGTAGACCAGGGGTGTCGAACTCATTTTCACCGGGGGCCACATCAGCTTTGTGGTTGCCTTCAAAGGGCTGAATGTAATTTCAACTCCTTAACAGTTAAGGGGTAGTTACATTCACACAGTCCTAAAATTATCCTGGCCCTTTGAAAGCAACCATGAGGCCGATGTGGCCCCCGGTGAAAATGAATTTATTGTACACAATTATTTCTTCCCTTTCAACCTTTCAACCTTTTATTTATTTTTTTTCCCCTAAATTGCTCTGGCTAGGGTTTCTAAAACAATGTTGAATGGAAATGGCAATAATGAAAAACCTTGCCTCATCACCAATTTTAGGAGGAAAGATTTCAACCTTTTCTAATATATACAAGCCTGTTGGTTTTCCTTAGGTGTCCTTGATATGATTAAGGAAATTCCACTAAATTCCTAGCTGAAGACTTTTTTATTTTGAATGGATATTAAATTTTATCAAAACTTTTTTCCTTTGTGTATAGCAAGGAGACCATTTATCTTTACCCTTTGTTCAGTCAATTGATTCTCAAATGGCAAGTCCCCTTATGTTCCAATCAGACTGGATCTGCTAATATTTTCTTTAGAATTTGTACGTCTATATTCCTGATTGAATTAGCTTTGAGATTTTCCCCGATTGTGTTAGGCAAAGAGCAAAGAAGAGGGGTACCTATAGGAAAAGAGTGATTGAAATAATGGATCATAGTATATGAGTTGTATAAGGATGTCATCATTCTTATTTTATATACTTAATATTTGATTAGATTTACTTATCAGGTAAAGGACTCGGGAAAAGAACTCAAAAATATTTTGGGGGAGCAATGAATATAAAGTTTTCTCTCTAAGGTATTAGAAGATTAATCAGCCATATAGCTCATTTTACAGTTTTCCCTTGGTTGGTCTAGCAAACAGAACTTAATTGAAAATGCTTAGTGAAGTACATTTTAATCTTTGGCTCCCTACTGCTTAGCCATGTGATGCTTTCCTCTACAAAAGGAAGCAAAGATTTTAATTTGCAATTAGAATCCGATTCAGTATTGGAGCATTCAGAAGCAAGCCCTGTTTAGAGACATCAAGGCGTGAGACCTGCTCTCACAATGAGTACAATGCCAGAGAACACTGCACAAAGATGATGGTGGTCCATATTCCTCATTTGGGGAGCATGATCACTGCTGGAGTGAGAGGGGGGCTCACTGCCAGGTCCGGCGACAGATAATGTGGAGAACATCCAGACCGCTGGGCCTACCCCAACAGGCTGCTTCCTTAGGCTTTTCTTCCTTGGAAGAAAGCCAGAACATGGAAGGGAAAAAACTCAGTCTGACCTGTCGGTCTGCAGCCCACCACTGCTTTTGCACATACACAAATGTAGCTGGATGTTAGAGTAACATGGTGTTAAGTGAGATCGACAAAAACATTCTTTTAAAAAGTTGTGTTTTGTTCTGGGCTGTAGCATAACATCAAATAACAAAATACCTGCGTGAAAATAAGAGTTCAATCTATCCGCGATCTCAGTTTGCTTTTCTCCACTTTTGTCAAACACTAAAATGAGTGAACTTAATAAAAGCTGGCAAAGCCATGTGAAGACAAACTGACTCCATAATACAGATATTACCAGAAGTGCTCGTAAGATACCACATAGTATTTTTATTTTTAACATTTTTACGTCTATTTAGTGACTGCCTTTAATTAGACCTAAGTGTTTTAATGTTAAATTTACTTTGGAAAATACCTTTTATTTTTGAAAACCTTTTAAGCAGATATTAATAGAGGAATATTTCACATGAGAATTCTATTTTTGGTCAAAAGCTTTTTCAGTACAGAACCTGGAGGAGTCGATTATACTGCAAGAATAACATTAGAATAAAAAATGAGTTATAGGATAAGCTTAGATTATATTTTAGATTTTTGTGAGCAGTAACTTTATTTTTCAGAAATACTCAGTAACGAAGCAGAAATTATAGTTAATAACCTAATAGTAAATGCCTATACTCATTTCAACAAGTTATTTCATGTGGAAAAATAGTCTTATACCAATACTTGAATTCATAGAGCAAATAAGAGATTATATTTGTAAATTCCCACTTTGAACTAACTTTGCCTTTTGGGAGGATTTTAGAGTGCTTAGTACTTAAAATGATCTCAAAGCATTTTTGGAATGATTCCACATACATGAGGCAGATTGTCAGATAATGTGGGAACTCTTCTAGCTCAGTGGCAGCCCATGTAAAAGACTGGAGAACAAAGGGAGTTACATGTTGTCTGTTAAATCAGAGTAAATGGAGGCTGTTTAGAAATGGACTGCCTTGAAGGCTTATCTGAAAATAGCAAGATAAGATTGATAAGGTAGAGTTCTTTACTGTTGTCAATTTTAATAGCATTAACACTGCTCTATTCTAACTTCCACAGCCACACACACTTGCAAAGTAAGCTCAGTAGGTGTGTGTTCAACATGAATTCTGATTTTTCTTTAAAGAATGAACTTACCCCATAGGATTTGCAAACATCTTTTCAAGAAGTAATAGAGTGGGAGTTTGGAATATCACATTGTCATATGTATAATTGTCCATCTAAATTCTTCTGATTTTTTGTGTTATTTGGTTAGTTTGTCTTAATCTCATTTTATATAGAATATCTGAAAGCAGACAAAATTTGAAGATGTGGAAGGACTCTTTGTTAAATGCAAAGGGGTACACAGTTCATTTTCTATACTCTTCAAGTGGAGAAGTTGGAAGCTCAAAGCTGGAAGCAGACATCTAGTGAATATTCCTTTCCACTAAGGAAGAAATTTAAAGGTTTTGAATTTATGGATGAATGTGTGCTTATTTTCAATTCCTGATCTCTGCAAGAATCCTTGATTTAGTTTATTAGGAAAATCATCTGTCTTGCACATCTTTAGAGCAGTCCCCATGGGCTGGCTTCTTGAGAATGTGGAAGAAAGGGCATTTGATTTGTAACACTTGACCAGCGTGCTCTTTGCCCTTTCAGCACACTGAGCAGAAGGAACTCGAGATTCTTGCTGGATGTAGGATTAATGGAAATAATTTGGGGGGTTTCGGTGCCCTCCTTATTTTCTTTTAGGGCCGCTAGAGTAAAAGGAAAGTACCAGATCTGTCTCAATTCTATGCATTATAGAGCTAAATGCATTTATGTCCAAATCTTGACTGAGCTCTATGTTTCTGTAATGCAAGGGGAACTAGACCCATATTTTCATGAATATGAGTAGCCAGTTGCTCTTTTAGCTTTGTAGGAGGCAGCATTTTCCATTATGACCCTGGTTACTAAATTCTTAGAATTCTACATGTCTTGTCACATACGACCTTTTATAAGAGTCTTGTGATGTGGCATTCAGATGTAATAATTGATATTGAGGAAATCTGAATTCATTTCTTTGTTATGCCACTTGTTCAGTTGGTGGCTGATGAAATTTCATGTAACCTGGGTCACATGTCTGAGTTTCAAAATGTGCACTGTAATAGTAACTGATTCAGGGATGCAGTGAGGACTAATGATGTAATGACTTTTTTATGTTTCAAGTTTCAGCTGGCCACAGGCAAGTCCACACTCTTCTGCACTTTTATTAGTAGTAGGTGCAGTTCTAATTATTAACTTGTGAGTGTCTTTGAAATAATTCTGTAACAGTGTTTGAGATTTCTAATAATATTGACAAATCACAGAGGTCTGTAGAAATTTTTGTCATAGAATAGTACTGATTTAATAACTTGATAGGTTCCAAATTATATTTTATTATGTGACCATGGGCAGTTTAATTAACATTCCTGTTCTCCATCTTCTTCATGTATAAAATGAGGATAATAGTATACCTACCTTATAGAGTTGTTAATAGTAAAGAGGTAACTTCTGTGTGTGTTACTAGAACTGTGTTTGTTGTTGACAATAGGAGTATTAGTAACAAAATCGAGTGTTGCAACATATGGCACAATAGACCCTGAAAACGGTTTAAGTCATAAGAGGGCAAGTTGGATTTCACAAGATATCTGATATGATCCCTCTTTATTTCAAAGCACACTCAATTCTTTGAGTTGGGAATCTTGCTGGGCATTTAACAAGTGATTTGAAATGTCGATGGTCTAGAATATGCTGCATTTGATTTTATGCCCTCGTTGAGAATGGGTGGTTACATGCTTTTGGACAAGTATAAAGCTTGTTTTCTCATCTGGTCAAATACAGAGCAATTAACATCAATTCTAGCCTCTGTACAGAAACTAGAGTGAAGTTCCTACTTGATATGAGGAAAGTCAGAGCAACCTCTTTGTCTTTGAATTGCCACCGTTGTTAGAATTAGTGTTACCCTTCCTTGAAGTTCTGGTCTGATGAACCTTCTTTTGCCTTGTTCCTCAATATATTCCTTTTTTTCCATCTCCCTCCCAACTTTTCATCATCCTTTCTTCCTCATAATCCTTTTTGCTTCTTTTCATGAACATTTATTGAGCATTTACTAGGGCAGAACACATTGCCCAACAGTATTCCCAGTCTAGAGAATTTATAGCTTGATGGTGGTGGTGGTGATGAGTGTGCTTAGTAGTGGGCTGGTGATGCCCAGGGGTTTGGACTCTATATTATGGGCAATGAAGATTCATGGACATTTTTTGAATAAGGATGAGATAAAAGGCATATTCCTAAAATGAGTTTTTGGACATAAATGAGGGATGAATCAAAAGGATAAGAGATTGAAGATGGTGAGACTATTTGGGAGACTCTCTAATTTTGCATTCATGATTCTAGTAACAGGTGAAAAGGACCTGAGGCAAGGGCATTGTTGACAGCAGGTACAATACTAGGAACATTTGAAGGAGAAAGGGCAAAACTTGATGATCAGATACAAAGGGTAAAGATGACCGCAATGGTAGCAGTTTAGGGTGAGTTATGGATATTAGGAGATTATTGCTCATACTAGTAGAAATAGGGAAGCTGAGAATAGTAGAAAAAAATGACAGATTCAGTTTTGTATACTTTGACTATGAGGTGATGGTAGGATTTCAAAGTAGGATTATGGCTTTCTAAATACATTCTTTAACAATAACTTGACAAAGCAGAGATTCCCCCAGCCCCATCTACAAAGTAGCTATGTTAATGATTTCTTACTATAATGGTGAGAAGTGAATTTAGGGGATGCAGGAAAACTGTTTAATAGGTTGCCTACACCTAAAATAAGTAATCGGTTGTGTTAGCTATTAATACTGTCATCAAATCCTTAAGCCAGGAACATAGTTAGATTTATATTGTATTCAGTTCTAATGTCAGATTGTAGCTCAGTCCCAGGCCACTGATAGAGAATGAGGCCAAGTTTTGAGTACATCTGTATAACAGAGTACAGTTAAGAATCTCATTTCATGCATTGTAATTCTAGTCAAAGTTAGTACATGATCCTATTGTAGCTTAAAGTAATTTGTTCAAGCAGGCCAACCAGATTCTTAGTCTGGGAGAGTGACTAGTAGCTGTTTCACATTATTAGTGGTATGCTAGACCCATGCTCATCAAAGAGTCCATCTGCAATGAGATAAGGAGTTCATACCAGAATGTAAATCAACATACTGCCTTCATTATCAAGAGGGTCTTGCTATGGAAGATTGTCAACTGAACGTAACACTACAAGTAAACCACTTTCAAACTGCTTATGTAGAGAACCAAAAATTTCCAGAGTAAGATAACTGGAGTATCCAGTTTCTTTCTTTTTTTTCTTAAATAAATCTAGATCTATTTTAAAATTATACTGGAACCACATGTACTAAAGAATTGGTCAAAAATCATTTTTCAAGGTGGGGAACATTTCAGTAGAATTATGTGTTTCTAATTATATTATTGTTTAATAATTTTTAGTAGTTTATATTTTTATGGATTATTAACTCTTAACCATCTCCTTGCACTTCAGAATACAGTATGCAATAGTAACTGTTCTATTCACTGAATATCATTGTTGCATTATGTTCATGATTTGATGGTTTGTTTTGGTCTAAATTAGTTTTAGGTTGTTTACACTTGTTATTAATAAATGACAAGAAGTTACTTTAGCATTTGACTTGATGGAACATAAATAGAAAGACAAGCATTCCATGGGAATGATATAATTGAGTTGACAAATAAACTTTGAATGTGCCCATTTATTTAGGGTATTTGGAAAGGTCACTTCATCATCATTTATTACTCTGCTGAAGTATAAACATCAAAAAAGATAATGAGATTAAATGTTTAGCCTGTTAAATAGTTATAGATGCTGTTTTTATAAACAACACTATAATTAGAAAACTATAGTAATAAAACAAGTTCACTGCAGTTATTTAAAGACAGACAACTGTACTTGAACAACAATAAAATTTTTTTTAAAGTGCACTGTGATGTTCAGTGTTTGATAGTTTTGCTTTCCCCCTCTTCAGGTATACCTAATACAGCCAAAAATCTTTGAGGTGTATATCCCCACACCTTTTGGCTCACTATATAAAATTTTATGGAGATACATTTGTACATTTAGTAAAAGTTTTTACAAAAAGAGGATCATACCATACACAATACTTTGCTGCTTACATTTTTTTAAACTTAAAAATGCAACATGGACAGCCTTCCACAAATGCATAGACCTAATTTATTTAACAGCTCCATAGCATTTCAGTACTTAATTATTACTATGTCAAGCATTATTTAAAAAGTTTTAAATTGAGTCTCTTGTATTTTTTAGTTATGAAAGCTATTCATCTGCACAATCATGAAAAGCTTCTAATATTCATATGGTATATTTCAGTTTGTTTTCTTACTGAAACAATAGTGGATGATAATGAGGAGAGCTGTCATATTATTTTTTATTTTTTAAGTATATCTCATTTATTATGCTATTACAGTTGTCCCAAGTTATTCTCTTCTTTATTCCCTTCCATCCTGCATCCCCTCTGCCCCTTCCAGTATTCCCACCCCCTTAGTTCATGTCCATGGGTTGTACATTTAAGTTCTTTGGCTTCTCCATTTCCTATACTATTCTTAACCTCCTCCTGTCTATTTGGTGCCCACCAATTATGCTTCTTATTCACTGTACGTTTTCCCCCCATTCTCC